>LRSR01005432.1:0-28587 GCA_001579985.1 Hypsibius dujardini | reverse complement strand
TTCCTAATAGGGTTGCTGACTCGGAAAACAGATTTAGTTGCCGCCCTGGGATGTTCCCTTGGGGTAGGAGGGGGCATGCATCACCAAGGAGATCGCAAGGCCCATTCAGTAATAAACGCCGCTTTTTCAAACTACTCTCCCATGCTCGTACTGATGGATTTCTCAGGTTACGTAACGCAAATAAAGATCTAATACGTTACGTTATGCTGCTCTAGCAATATTTCTGACTTGGTCTTTCCTCTTTTTAGTTTGTTAGCCGAAACCTAATGGCAGTTTACGGATACTGCCCTGGTGCGTATACACGTGACGATTGAGTTTGAAGAACTTCAATACGTGTCCGCTAATAGCCTAGCGTGAGCAGTTCATATTTCTACAAGTCCAGCGGCAGCCTGCAGGTGGTAATCAGGGTCGCTCGGCCCATAAAATTGAGAAGTTGGAGAACTTTCGTGCCCGAATTGATACTCATCGTGATAAAAAAATGTCGTAGCATTCACCCAAGCGCATGAAGTAACGCTTGTACTCTGCAGGCCTTTGAGTAGACCCAAGGATGAGGACAAGTCAAGAAGTTTTGATGGAGTTTCTAGGAGTGATACCTGTTTCCCGGCGATTGCGGTTATCCGCTTGTGGGTATTTCCGCAGTTGTGTTGCTGTGGTCATACTATGCGGTGCGGCGTTTCAAGCCTGTGCCAATGTCACTAGGCTAATGCTAAGCTTCATATATCCCGCGACGCAGTCGTTCGGCTCTACCGGGTTGCTCTCTACCATGTCCAATGTTCCGTACACCGCAATGGCAATTCGATCGTTTTGCGTGCTTGCAACTCTGTTTTTTAAGCCGACTGAATGGAATAAACTATGTGGGCTGCTGGCAGAGCTCATCCGAGTGGCTGGTCCTGAAACCAACAAATACGCAAAAAAACTTCAAGCGACGGCCTTGTACGTCTTAGTGCTCTCATCTGTAAGTCACGTTTGCTGGTATGCATTTGCCTGGAGCTATAAAGGTTATGGGTACTTCGGAGAATGTCTGGACGATGCTCTCATGAAGGGGATGCGCGTTTGGCACTATTGTATATTCCAGTTCATATTCGAGATGTTGCCGTTCGTCTTGTCACTCCATGTCTTCACTTCTGCAGTTCTAATGGTGACGCTACTCTATGATATTATTCGAATGCTAGGTGTACAGATGGGCGAAGTAATCGATCGAATCAGCGCCGAAAGACTGCTAACCTCTGAACTACTTGCACGGTCAGAGTATGATCTCGGACGTTGGATGAAGGTTCATCTGCTTGTAATGTTGGTGAGGGATGCTATTAATGAGACGTTCGGAGGAGTCTTTCTCTGCACCTTTGTCGCTGACACGGCTTGCCTTCTCTGCAAGTCGGCTAAACTACTCAGTCTGAACTCATCAAGCCCTCCCTTAATGTATGCCTACATTGCGGTTACTGTCTGCATTTTTGGAATATATAGCACGGTCTGGCCCTTGCCAATGGTCCTGGCACTGGAACGGGTACAGTAAAACGAGTTTAAGTCATGTGAACTTCAGAACCGATTTCAACGTATCAATCTTGTCAGAGCGCGGAACTGTCGGACCGTGCCCAAACACTGAGTTACTTGTTCCATGGATTGACCGATCGGATGGAGGTTTTGGAACGGGTGATTATAGCAAATGAATATTTAACCATGAGCCATGCAGTATTTCATGAAGCAAAATTTTTCTCCTAAGATATCCGCACGAAAACTAGCCGAAAACTTCCACATATTTGAGCTGACATGCCGCAATAACGTGGCTCTTTTCAGCGGAAACGAATACTTTCACTACACACGAGGTTTGCTAGTTTCGGTAAGAAAGCTCCGTCGGTATTCCTGTAAGCCAATCAAACCGTTTAGCGTCTACGCAAATTC
Source organism: Hypsibius dujardini (assembly GCA_001579985.1). NCBI lineage: Eukaryota > Metazoa > Tardigrada > Eutardigrada > Parachela > Hypsibiidae > Hypsibius > Hypsibius dujardini. The sequence goes on along the minus strand of LRSR01005432.1, from coordinate 26,688 downwards.
TAGCGTTCTACATTAGACACTTTCATCCTGCGTTCCATAAAAGGCGAAGGGTGGTGAAAATAGAAATTATATTTTAATTAGAAACATTACTAACCTTGCCGGTTTCGGCTATCTTCCTGGTGACCTTAACACGTAGGAATTACACATCGTGCCCCAAAACTGTAGAGGGTCAAGCCTGTCGCAGGAAAATTCTTGTGGTGTGCCGGACTTAAATCAGCAGGGATGGGGAGCCCTCCTAATTAACCAGTTCTCTTTATCTACAGGTCTGGACTTTTGTTATATCGTTTCTACTGCTCGCCAACCAGCTCCTCCATGGCCACTACACTGCACCTCAATTATATTCGTCTAATGTCACGTCGTATGCGTTGAATTGTAGTTAGCGAAAGCTGCAGTGCAATTTTTATTGCATGCACCTTTTTTTCGTGAGCGCTGCCGTAAATGGAAATTTCAGGTCATTGCATTACAGGATAGTTAGCTTTAGTCTCGTATCACGTTAATGGTACTGTATTACAGCGGGGCCTGCAAGACGCGCAACCTCTACAAAGGTATTGTGAAGCAAATCTTTTCTCTTGACACTCTTTCCTCTCTTTTCAACATGGCTAGACGTTTTCCCCACAATGGTGACTGCCCATACCTCTCGAAATCTCTCGGTTTTTTGGCCCAGGTTGATGACCGAAGGTGTCCAAAGAGGAATTGTGTGAAGGTAGCACTGTCGTTTTCTACAGTCAGTCCCAAGTTGTTCTCCGGTTCGTGCGTTTCACGACTTAAAAAATGACTCAAACTCCTCTCCTAAATGCACACTTCTGGTCAAGCAAGCCATGCCTACCGACCAATCACGAACTCCCAACACCGCAGTAATTACGGAACTCAAAAAGACTGTCAAAGATTAACAAATTTAAAAGAACAAGGGAATCCCGAGGGATTTGCTTTCCAAACGCCATGATCATTCAACAATCAATAAGTTAGAAAAATGAAATTTCGTCCAGAGGGCAGTGACACTTGTAGCAAACAGATGTTCAGTCACTTGAAATCAGTGTAACAACAATTCCCTCAAGCTTTCAAGTAACGGCTGCGTGTACTTTTAACAGGGAATTGTCCAAACGAAATACTGATCCTTATCTTTTGCATTTGTTGTTTGGCCAAGGTAGCCAAAACTTTAATTTCAGCTTGCTAGTGAGTCACCGATTGACTCTATCGGCCTGCCATAACTGGAACTGCATGCGCATACTTGTTTTTGTGCAACCGGAGGACAGCTTGGGCCTGACTGTATTTAGTTCTTGCTTTTCTACATACGATTCTGAAAATACGGACCATCTGTTAAAATTAAAAACAGTTCAAGATTTCGTGTTGGAGAGTTGCAAAATTCCCTTGTCAGAATGGCCTCCTCATAATGTACGGCGTCAGGATTCACATGAGGAGTCTCTACACATGGCAAAACACTTATCCTGATGATAACCAGACACACATGGAACTGGCGATGGACTAACAAAGCTCTGCATGCATTGTGTACTTGGAGATCGAACTACGTTATGCCAAAAATAATTCCCCAATGATCAAAAGAGTTTTCACACGACTTTATACAAGTTTACTCGAGAGAACAGGCATTAAACGCGGGATTCATTCATACGGCATTTAGCGAGAGTAGATGCGGGTGCGAGATCCCACTCTCATATTTTTAAAATGCTGGGCACATTGGGTGCATTATTCAAAACCTTAGGTCCATATTCGTGCGAAACATTCGTCTGAATTGTAGACAACACATCGAAGAGTACTGGTATTGGAAATGATATTCCTGAAACAAGAGGCAGCTGTTGAAGGTGATCTCGTCCTCTGTTGTGCTAAAATGAGAAGAACTGAAACAGTTGAGAACGTTTTACCCCTCTATAGGTTGCTGGCGTTTTGTGGTTTCTTACCCAACTTATCCCGTCCCACTGCTCTCATTGATACCATTAGACATTACTTTGCGATAGGGCTTTTCTTCGGCTGTTTATCACAGCTCATTCTCAGAGCAATTCGCCTGGTGTACCGATGTCTGCAACCGGAACACTCAGGGCTCGTCGTTGTTATGACGAAACTTCCCAACATAATAATAAACCTCCGCTGTCTCCTTCTCCTGCTGGTCGGTTTGGTAAGCTACAACTACTGGTTGCCCATCCACAAGGAAGCAACAAAGCATCTGCGTCGTCTCTATACGAACTCCCCAGTGCTGTTAACGAAACATCGACGACTTGCGAGAACCACCTTGTTCGCCGTGTTTGGTCTCCAATTTATCTGGGATGTCTGCGATTGGACGGTTTTCTTTGCGAAAAATCCCAACGTCACCTTGGTATCCACCAACTACGGCGTCTTTGGCTATCAACCCCCGTCCCCGTTGGCTGATCTGCTCTACACCTGGCAGTGGATCATCCTGCACTTTGCTCTTCACTTCGTGCCGTTCTTACTGTGTCAACAGATTTACATGTACGGCATTCTTGCTACATTACTCTTGCATAAAATGCTTCGTACCCTCACGCGTGAACTGCAGCGTGAGATTGACCTTTTGGATTGCAAAACACTAGCAGAAAGAACCGGAATCCACATGGAACGACAGATCCACCGTTTGGGGCAATGGGAGCAGATGCTAATGGACGCAAACCGCTTTGCTAAGACCATTCACAGCGGCATGGGCTGGTTCTTTTTCACTGCTCACACTTTCGATGTGTTGACTTTGCTCATCGTAGCATCATGGGTCCTTCGGTACGCCGACACACCCGTCCAGTATGTGTATGTCACTGGAAGCGTACTGATATATGGCTTGTACGCAACTGTCTTTCCTGTACCAATGGTTATGGTCAAGGAGGAGGTAGGTCATCCCTCTCCGAGGTGATCGAGTCATCTACAATTCCTAAAACAGGGCGCACTAGCTTTTGGTTTGAAGGTCGAAGGTCTTGCGAAGGTTGCACGGATTCTTATTACCATAGTCAGCTACAAAAGCCGGCAACACGAAGCAGAACATGAGGTACTGTACCCTGTGAAAGATGCGGTTCAGCCATATTAATAATGGAACGGTATTTCACTGTTGTCTAGTTGTGGGATCTACTCCGGCGGTTACGGCAGTTCGAATTGGCTTGTCGTCACAATACTTGTCGCCTTTCCAGGATGAATTTCTCAAGGGGAAATTTGGTTGGGGTAAGAAAACTGTACGGTGATTAGGTCTAGGTAGCGGTAAGGCCTGTAGTTGCAAGACTAGATTCTGCAGGTGTAGTAAACCGGGGGGTGTTTACCACGACAAACGTAGTGAAAAGGCGAAAACTTGCACTATATTTAGTATTGATACTGTGATCTACCGGAATGACACTCGCTTCTGGCGCAGGTAGTCGCCAGTTCGAGTCCGGACTGTAGCAACTGTGTCTTCTCTGTCTTTTGCGTCGCACAGGATAAGAGGTCACCAAATCAAATTCTTAATAAGATAATATGGCTCACTGGGCAATTACTCACATTCCCTGACAGAATCTGAAAATTGGCGAATGAAGGGAAAAGCTGAGAGGATACGACATAAGGACAGGGCCGATGCATTTGGCACCATGATAGCCATCAGCAGGGATTTGAAGTCTGGAGCTCAGATGGGGCCAACCTTAGCCTGAAGTGGAAAGTTTTTGAACAAAATGGCCCAAAGCCAATCGGACGGAAATCCTTAAAACTTCAGTCTATGAGTCCTCATGCCTGGTCCTTAAAATCTTTAACAATGGAGGTCATGCCGGGCTGTAGGCCAGTTTCGGCTTGTAACCCAATTTGAGGCTCGTTTAAGCACATCGCCTGTAGCCTTGTCCTATCTCAAAAATTCGTCGAGCATATTCTCGAAAAACATTAAAGTGGACAAAAAAATTCAACCGCCTGCAGACTTGTTTCCGAACTGCCACACGAATTTCTTTGATATCCTTGCAGATATGGACAACGGTCTTATCGTTTCTCATCATCGCAAAGAATCTTTTGGAGGAGCGCCGCCAATAATGTGCAGAGAACTCGGTTTATCTCTAGAAATGTTTTGAAAGTGTTCATGTGAGGTACTGTAGTAATGGATATATGTGAGGGAGAGTCAAGTAAGATGACGAAGCAAATAATCTACGGGGATAGAATGGGAAGATGACTCGATGGTTCGACGGTCCGAGACGCTCGATAGTTCAATCACGTGATACAAATGAATGAGGGCAGCCTGCCATTCGAGTAGAAAGGATTACCAGTGGACCGGTCAGATAGGCAACAGCACCAGTTGGCCGTACAGACAAGCAGCGTGCGGTGCCGTGACGATCGGGAGCCGTAAGACTACAGAATAGATAAAACTTTTATTACTGCCCGGGCTCGAACAGGCAACCACCCAGTGTGAGTGTGAGTGGAGTGTGAAACCCTCGGCCAGAGCTGCAACACTACGATGTAGCGCACATGAAATTTTTTTCATTTGAAATAAGCCAAGGATTAAGACGTTCGAATTTGTTGATGGATTTGCCGCTCAGTATTCCGAGATTGATTCTCATCTTTCTCATATCGCTCACATGTAATCATACTGTTATTCTCCAACGCTAATTGTTCTCGATCTTGTCTTGTGCAAATGGGGTTTCTGTGTCGATTCAAGAATGCACTCCTTGATTATAATCACGTCTGTACCCATTGCAGTCATGTCTGTCCGATCAGGTTGTGTCTTTGAAGCTCGGTTCGAGACTCGACTTCTCGCTTTGATTTCCATTTTTTTATTCAGTCTACTTTACATCGTCTTGCGATCTTGGCTTCTCTCAATTGTTGTGCAAGATATAATTCCGAAAAGCAATACTCGTTATTCTCGTGTATCGTAAGGTCCACAGTACTTTCGGGTCCTCGAAGGGAGAACAGGACGTCTCAGGGTTTATAACAGTACTTTTAGTGTAAACACCTCAGCAACACAACGCTGATGTCGGATAATCAAGATGGGCTGTTGTAAGGCCTGCTAGGCCGACGGACTGACTGCTTCCTGGAGAGATTGACCGACGGTCAGCCGTAAACGACAGTTGGTTTCTCAATTTAGTTGATCGACTGGCTGCCCCTGCCATCAAGTCCGTTCCATTGTCTATCTGGCTCTCTGGATATTTTGAAATGGGTATGTAGCTGGACAGCTGGCTCGTGGTCCTTGCTCCCGCGCAGATCGTCGTATATAGCCAGATCATTAGGACGTGAAGTTATTTGACAAATTCTGAAAAGCTAATGTAGTTGCTGGCAAGGGCAGGGGCTTCGATAGAATATCACCAGCTAACAAGAGGAAGGTCAGGATCATTGTGACCGTCTAGTGCGAAAAGACAAACAAAACAAGTAATCAGTCACTGCTTTTGATAATGCATCAACTCTGTACTGATTGTGAGCCGAGTATGGTCATTTTTTCAGCATCAATTTGCAGAAGTTTGCGCACATACTCCTGTAATGATGCCACGAGAAAAGCTAACAATGTCCAGTCCAGTCAAGAGGCAGGCATAGTTCCGCGAAGCATCTTCGAACCCTTCGAGGCTATCAAGTAGAGCGCATCGGTAGCCCTTAGTAAAAGAAGACATGCTGGCGATGAAATATCTGACAGCTCGATCTCATCCAATTACGCTTACAAAATTTCAAGCAACGCCACTAAAGAGTGACCTGAATTGTAACTAAAAACACTAGGTATCTGTGTGTGTCTATCGTTTGCGCGTTCTGATTTATTTAAGCTAATTATTGGTATTACTTTAAATAAAAGGTGTTCTTTACATGTCTTTTTTTAAATTCTTTTATTGTATTATTGGTTGAAAACGAAATGCCCTAACCTGATACAACAGCCATTACGACCTTTACCAGAAGTAAAAGTTTACTTTAAGCAGTCCTACAACTACCACTAATCAATGCTACGTCCGCAGTCCGTGTCAAATGACAGGCCAAAAGATGTCAGATTGTCTGCTCTGGCATGTTAAACTATTCTTGCCAGACCACACTCTAAAATAACGCTGATTTAAAGGGTCCTTCTAACATTGTAAAAAAGATGTTTATAGTCGTTCTGGCAAAGGGGGAGGAGTTTACTCAATTCAAGTGGCTTTCTATAGTGATCTGACATGGACTATGAATGTAAAATAGCTTACTAAATTTTCCGGTTCTGCCGCTGAATTGCTCTCACAAAAACGGTTCGTCAGGGCATGAATCGCATCAGCTAAGCGGCAACCCTTCGATTAAAGCAGAAATTAGAAGGAACCTTGCGGGACCAACTGGTGTATTGGCGTACAACGCTGCAACTAGGAATTGGGTACCTGGCTGTTCAGGAGCACGAATGGAAGCGGCAAGAGCATCGCATACGCACCAAACAATACGAAACTCCCAAGCCAAACAAAATAGAACAAGAGAGAATGATCTGTCTCCTCACCGATTAACTGAGTTGCGAAACACACCGCCACAAGCACGTCTAAAAGGTAAGTCACCAGGAAAATCTCGCCAAAGAACTGATTCATTGCCTGCACCATCAAAACGGTTCGGACATGAAGGTACTCCCACGTGGCAACCTTCCTAGCCAAATTGTCTAGACTGGATGGGCGAGCATATTGCTCCCACCGTCTACTTTCGCTCAGCAGCTCCTGCTCCAAGGTAGCGAGGACCTTGTGCAGACATCTTGCAAGAACGATCGCGCAGACGTAGACCTGCTGGGACAGAACGAAGGGTACGGTGGAAAAACAAAAGTACAGAGTCAGGAATGGCCATGCATAAGCCTCCTTGAGCACCGGTACCGTCGAAATTGCGGAGAACGCCGGAAGGGTGGCAGAGGGACTGCCCGGATTCCAAGTGTAGCACCATTCCACCGCTTCAAAAATCACGTGCCCACTAGCAGTGAGGAAAAGTAAGGATCCCGAGAGATACGTCATGGCTTTACGGGGGAGATGATTGATTGCTGTGACGGGGCATGCCAGGTGCAGCAGGACCTGGGTCTGCCGAGCCAATTCATGCCAGGAGTGACGTTTGTAGAAAAACAGTGCGAGAACCAACAGTCCACGGAGGTTGATCGCGCCATAAGGAAGGTCAACCAAGGCGGAGAGCAGTGGGTTGACACGAAGGTTGGTCGATGTAATCATAAAAATTTCATAATACGACAACGCGCCCTGAATGTAGGTAAAGTAGAACGCACCGGTTAAAAGTAGGATGGCGGGGCTAGCACGGACCAGTGAAATCAATTTAGAACGGTAAACATTTTGAACGCCGATGTTCAGTTGATTTGTTGGAAGAGGTAAGAAGCCAACAAATTCCAGGATGATGGTTTGATAAATTTTGGAATCGCAGCCGTTCATATTTATGATTGTCCGCTCAACTGGTGGCGTAAAACTTAGAACTGCTGCGACGATGGCAGACGGAGAGATGCGAACCGATCAGTGTCTGCATATAATATCACAAGTTAACTATCTGTTTCCGGGATTCATAACAGCAGAAGTGAATGATCGATGTATTTCTTGACATCTTATTGGATTGGATCGTTTTAAAGCTGAAACATAAATATTCTGCAAAAATGTCATTTTACGTTCTTCAATTTGAGTTACTCTAGTCTTATCCCCGTCCCCCGCCCCCAAACACAAATACAATTTTGATAGCGCTCATCGTTTGCATAGTTTGCCTGGCAAGTGCAAGCGGGTCATACGGCTATAACCGGTGCGAGCTATGTTGCATTATAGGACTATCCAGCTTTTCAGCGTGAACAGAACACGTGCTTCGTACCGCAAGCGCACAGTTTGTGGTATTGCTTGAGGTGTGTAACTTAAGATCCCTCCCACGTTGCGGCATCTTTAGTGCCCCTATTGAGCGTACGGTTGTGACTTGGGAGACAACGAATCCGATACCACCCCAACCCAAATTGCAATTTATTCACAATGGAAATGCGCGTGCGGGATATGCGTCCCGTCGGCTAAGTCTCTAGGGAGGTTGAAGCAACACGCTGTAATCGTAGCGTAGTCGTAATTTACAACTGACAAATAATAAAAATTGCGAATGAGCGGATCTTCACTTAAGTTTACGGCGTCAGCCTTACACGCGCCGTAAAGAGCAATGGAGCTTACGGCCAGTCGTAAAATCGGAGTTGGGCACATTTTTTTCACTGGACCCTGGTCAGTCTATTCCATTTCCAGGACTACTGTACTTAGATTCCCCAAATCTAGATGCTTGGAAAACTGCATGCTTCTCATTCTTGACATTTGCAACTGTAGGCAGGTTCTTCTAAAACATACATTTACACGCAATTTAATTTTTTTTACCGCAAAACTAAATTTTAGAATATCGGATACTGCTGATAAAAGCATGAATATTGGTGCGGAGGAAGCAGGCTACACAAAAAACTCGGTCAACAAGCCCGTCGCGCATGCCAACAGTAAAGTTCGAAACTTCATCTCATTTCATGACGATATTTTTCGATAAGGAAACTGAAAGAAAATAAATGGCAGAAATTTAAATTTCGTTGATTTATTTACGGAAGAAGTCCTTGGCATTCGAAGAGTACGAGGTAAAATTTTCAACTTGACCCACTCGTAAAATCTCTTTTAAGTTGCCGCAGCGAGGGAAACAGGGGGCGCACATGTCGCAACTTTCACGTAAGTACAAAACGCCTGTACAACAAAAACTTCATTCTTCCCAAAAGCAGGAAAAGAAAAACAACCAAGCAACACAAAACGCTCCTTTTTTTTGTTTTTTCCTTTTCCACGTTTTTGCCGGTTTTTTTAGCTGGTTTTATAACTGTCGATTGTTGCAATTTCTTTTGCTATGCTTTTAGGTCGCCGTATGGCATCTTACTCCAACTCGGTCACATGAAAAAGGAATATGTAAAAAAGACCGTTAACAACAACGCCGGCAATTAACCAATCAACAAAGCACGCCCATTGCAAATTATGAATGACGTAATTATGGCCGCAAAGCATTTGATCCTACCGGCGACTCGGCGGTAGGATTCACAATCAGTCGACCGCACGAAACAAACAATAATCGCAATTCACAAGGCTTGACATCCGTTTGGCTACCGTCGGATGGTATTTCAAAAAGGTTGTATGCTAGGTGGGACTCAACAGATTCGGGCAAATCCTTGTCCTTGCAGAGTCCAACAACAACCTTATGCAGATTGAATTTAGATAACGGAACACCAGCGTCTGCGCAGCTATGCAAAAGGTCAACCATCGCCAAAAGGACACCTCATGTCGCGTGCGGCCCTCCTAACAGATAATCCGCGCGACGAAATCACAAATTTAGCATCTTGCAAACGGCCGTACATTTCAAAACTGGGAATGCTATGAGATGAAATTCAATACAGTACGTGATAAGTTAGAAAACAAACAATAAAAGGTGACTTATTTAGAGGAAACAAGGCATCCGTGTGCTTGTTTTTCGCCCATTGCTTGCTGCAAATTGTTCAGTTGTTGTGGTTTACTTTGTCAATGTCAAATTACTTGCGATGTGATGTGTGTGCAAACGAGCAAGTGATGCCCCCTACAGCCTCGAATCCGACATTTTTAAAGCAAAATGTCTCTTTCTTTTTTCCAAGCACTCATACGTAGTTTACAACCCGATTCCAACCCTACTAACGATTTGGTAACATCTTGTTACCAGATTTTTTTGGGTTTTTCATACCTAAACGGAATTCTAAATTCTGAGAAAATTCATAATGACGATTCGTCTACGCTAAGTTTGGCCCGCTGTTGCTTTAACCTCAGCGCCGTAGTGCAAGCAAAAAAAATTTAACGCTACCACTACAGCGTGTTGTTTCAATCTCCTTTTTGTGTCGACGCAATAGCAGTAGTATACAGAGGTTAAACGTATTGACGCAATCCCTAACCCTAACAGATCGGTATCAATTGTACTCGAACTTCATGTGTGTATTTAGATAAAGCTCACGTGTATTTTCGGACAGTAAATATGGGAGATTCATGTAGCGTTGTTGACTTCAAAAAGGGATGTGCCATTGCCAACCAGATACGTTTCCTCGGGGGGGGGGGGGCTTTCACAGATATTAGAGATGAGAATTGTACCGCTTGGCTTGGGTCAGTGCATGGCTATTCAGTAGTACTGTAAACGCTATTTTGTCAAATCTCTCCAATCGTCGCTTGCTTAATTGACGACACATAACGCAAACCATTTGACGTCATATTCTGCTGATGCGGTGCCGGAATTAGTTTTCCCCCTCGTGCCACGAAGTTTTCGAATATTGCAGGGTGTACGATTTCAAGAGATCATTGGTATTGGAGTCCAGGTTGCGGAGCCAGACAGCTATCCCAAGAGGAGTTTAGTGAATGAAAGCATCTTCAAATCAATAGTCCTTATTGCTTTCTACGGAGCAGTTTTAATCAAGTTGACGCAAGCATCAGTCCGTAACGTCCCACGAGATCACATCGCGTGAGTCTGTCAAACATTTAAATTCGCACTTATTCTGATAAAGGGACACACACGAGACGAAATGGGAATTTCCAAAGCTCTGCGCGCAGATGTTTGCTATCAAGGCCGGACGACATCAGATATCTCCGAGAATCGCCAGTCAACCAACCAATTGATTGCTTTAGCTGTGGGTAGTCCGTGGAAGTGGTTGGGCAATGGGTACGTAATGGGTACATCACTCGCGTGAGGAAGCGAACAGCTAGCGAGGCAGGCCCGTGTCTCTCTCTAGGCAGCTATTCATACACATAGTGCAGTACTCGCTTTATTGAGGAATTTTCATAAATTGCGTCGATAGGCGGCGGAAATGTAAAAGACTTCAGGGAGGGGGATAACAATGCAGGTCTTTACATCTGTCTGCTTCTGATCCATTTCAGCAGGCTTTAACTTTACCAACAATTTTCATTGGCTCTTTGTAACCAATGATGTTCTGCAAAATATTTTGCTGGCCAGTCGTATTAGTCGAAATTGATTATTGTTTTTTTTATAGCTTCGCCCGTTAGCCGTCAAACGGGCCAATGCTAGCCGTTCGTTTCGGCTTTGACTGGTCATCTGGCTCAAAGTCAAAGTTTTGCCTGATTATGTGAAGGAATAGGGCACACACAGACTACCGATGTGTTCAGGCATTCAGCAGTTGAGTTGACTTGGCAGCGTAAAGTTGGATAGTGATTACACAAGAAATGTACATGAGGAGAGACAGAACAGACAGCTGAACGGGAAGAGACCAAAAACACAAACAGCTGCAACATAGCGCAAGAGAAAGAAAGCTCTGCCTCTTCTATATGGAAATTTATGTCTATTCTCATCGAAAATATTAATAAATCATCATGGGTTACTTGGCAAATGGATAATTAAATTCTTATCCGAGAGTGCAGGGATTCACTTATAAGAGGAGAGGGTATCACTTCGCGAGAGTGAAATGGATCTGTATCCTTATGACGCCGCATATAGCACCAGATGATCGCACAGTCGAAGAGAAGAGTGAATGGCCCCTTCATTGCATGCTCTGAGATTTGCGCGCAGTTAGCGAGCAGGCCAAAAACAGCTCGTAAGATGTTACCGCGCGGTAATCGGAATCTTTGAAAATATTCAACTTATTCGAAATCTGAAAACCGTTTCGTCACTTCTGAAGACCTTACCGAAATCGCTCATTGAAATATTTCAATTCCGAGACCAGCACCGCAAGGTATTAAAAAATTTAAATGTAAACCTTTAAAGACCATATCACTTAACCAAATGATCCAATGACCAATTCTACAGAGTTAGAACTGCACTAAAATGTTGAACACTTTTCAAAGTTTTTTCCATTTGCGGCTACATCTTGAGACCTATTTTATGACGTGGCCGTTAATTCCTCGCGCAAAGCAGAGCACCCTAAAGATAGTGTCCATTGATTCCTCTCAGACTCCGTGATCATTTAGAATTACAGTACTGTAAGTCCAGAGCTCTAATATCATGTGGAGCTGTTTCAGTTTCGGTCAAAACCTTTCTTCCATCTCCCCTTAACAGCTTCAGGGTTTGTCGAAGGTTACACATGTTCTCATTGCCGTCGTCAATTGCAGGAGCGGACATCACGAGGCGAAGGTACTAGAACTTTTGTCCATTGTCACAAGAGATGTCCCAATTCACTGACTGACGAACACTAATCTTGATGTCACGATAGTTATGACGTTTGCTCCGGAGATTGCGGCAATTTGAGTTAGCCTGTCGTTATCACCTCTTTCTTCATTAAAAATCGGGAATTACCTACTGTAGATGCAACAACAGTGTGTGAGCGAACACAGATGAAAGAGTGGGCCTACTCACAAAAGAAAGGGGCAAGGCTATGAGATTGATCTGACTAATCAGATCAAAGAGAACAAATAATGCTCAATCAACCAATCATCTGTCAGAAGCTCAAGCACTATCATGACCGAATGTCGACAAGTATCGCCTATTTATCTTTTATATTAACTACGGCATTCAGATTGGTTCTACTTACAGGTGTGGACATTGGTCTTGTCTTTTCTCGTTATGGCAAAGAATATTCTGAAAGGTAGCCACCACTGATACGCGTAAATTGAAATGCTGTTTACTCGAGCGAAACCTCTTGAAGTTACATGTGTACCGTACAACACAGTTGTGGCTCTAGTTCCTCTGCGAGTAGTTTATAATCTTATTTCAGTATACAAAATGGCTTACCATTTGGCTCTCTATTTAAATTATATTTGCAAATATATTCTTTTGCTGGTCTTGCTTGCAACTGTGCGCTAGTCCGCATGAAAAGACTTGACAGAGCCGAAGCAGACAACACTTCACAACGCCAGGGCATTAGTTGAGAATAAGAACCCAATTACATTGTACAGCACCTGAGATTAAATAAAACATGAGAAAGAACAACACAAAAGTGCTTATGAACGGCAAAAACCATTCTACAAATACAATCACAGTCCATCAAACCGATACTCGTTAAATAAATGATCTTTCAGCACGTTCTGCACGAGGTGAAAGCTTTTCGGCTTGTCGTAACCCAGAATTTCGTCTTTCGCCACCCATTCGGAGGCGAAAAATGCGATTTGAGGTGGCTTCGTCTGGTCAAATTCCTTGAACATGACGACCCGAAGATTCGGTTCAACAGTATCCGCAAAAAACCTACAAAATAAATTAACATCATTTCAATCTTCGCCGACCCAACTCAACAACAGTCATTCATTCATCCGTCGGTTCGCTCTTCCACCTATCCGCCTATCTCGCGATCTATCTATCGATCTATCTATTTATCTGTCTATCTGTCTGTCTGTCTGTCTGTCTGTCTGTCTGTCTGTCTGTCTGTCTGCCTGTGTGCATGCAAGCCTATCTGGGTGTCTATCTCTCTGCCTTTGTGCCTGCCTACTTGTCTAGCTGAATACCTGTATATCTCTATTCTTCGTCCACTGTACCTTGAGCAATTAGCAATCTTCGAGACATCCACGGAGAATATCCTCGAAAACAAGAGATACCAATGCGGCTTGTCCACCTTCACGTACTCCGGGTGGACAATTTCCCCGCCCAAACAGCACACAAACTGGCCGCGCTCCAGTTCCTCTAACGTCCTCACCAGCCACGTCTTCTTGGTCGGCTCCCAAAAGATTTCCATCTTCGGACTGACCGAGTTGGAGAGACTCCGCAGCGAGCACGTCTGGCTGCAGCTGCAAAAGGCCGTGCACATCACGATCGGGTGGGAGTCGTCGAAGCTGTCCAACAGGATGCCGCGAGACGAGAAGACATGGGATGAGCGGTTGTTGCGAATGCAGGAGCAGTCACGGCAGGGGCCCTCACATTTACAGTGGGGTGCGACCCAAGCGATGCTGGGACGTAGATGGATGTAGGTTTCAGATTTGGCGTGAATGGTCAGGCCATATTGGAAGACGAAACTGGGACGGTTGGCAACGAGCGACACGTCCATTGTGATGGCTCCCTAAAAAAAAGGACGAACCAAATTCGATATCAATTTACCGGTAGATAAAATGAATACTATTTTCATAAAGTGCCTCAAGTGCCTCAAGTGCCTCAAGTTTAAATACAATAATTAAAAATAATCAAACGAAACCATAAATTACATCAACCGAGATAAGGAAATGGTAAATAATTGAAAATTATAACAGTTTCTGAAAATAGAGCATATAACTGGGTAAAACATTACCTCATCTCCTACAGATAAACCAAAGCGAAATCTGAGAAATGCCCATCCAATGCGTAACTTTCTTGGCTGCATGAGCGGGCGAAAAAATCTGCGCCACCACATGCCGTTAGTGCTTTCATCAAATCAATCGTTCTTCAACGGTGGTTACAAAATAGTTTGCAAAATATTCTTTGATTTTTCTTCTCGTAAGGATGTCAGGATAAAATATTTTGCGCCATTGCTCTTTTTACAGCATAGTATCGGTGTGATTACTTTAACAATATTTTGCTTTGAATTTTTTAGGTCTGAAGAAGTACAGTACTGTAAGACTGTATCTGTCTGTATGTCTGCTTGCCTGTCTGTCTGTATGTCTGCTTGCCTGTCTGTCTGTATGTCTGCTTGCCTGTCTGTCTGTATGTCTGCTTGCTGTCTGTCTGTCTGTTAGTCTACCCGTCGATCTATCTGCTGGTCTATTCTTGCCTACTGCCGGTCTTTCAAGCACCAACCTGGGAGCTACGATGTCTGGCCGAACTAAATGACATATCCAACTGCCGATCCATAATCGGCACATTTTCGAGCAACTTCTCCGCCGGTGGCATATTATACACGACCAGCCTACTGGCTGCGTACGTGCTGGCCGTCATCCCAAAGTTGGAGAGCGCCACGGGTGAGCAGCCCGCGGCAACCAATTCCGCCGCGATCGTCTGATCAAATCCCCCAGCGACCAGTTTGTGCAGCGCTGATTCGTTTTGATTGTCGCGAGCGGTGGCATTGGCGCCGTACTCCAACAGTAACCGAACCGCATCGAGCGATCGCGCTTCTGCAGCGTACATCAACGGCGTTCGAAATGTCGAGTCTACCACATTCAGATTGAGCGGTCCAGACAGTCTCGTCTCACGGCAATCCAGCAGCAACTGGAGTGCTCTGATGTCGCCCTGCCCGGCGGCAATGTGTAAGGGTGTCCTGAATGAGGCGAGAAAAATGAAAATAATTAAAAAACAGAATCAGTACTTTTTTAAGATTTTTTTAGATATTTTTTCAGTTTCTTTCAGTCTTTTTCAGTTTGGTTTTCCCATTTTTTTACAGATTTTGTACCGTTTTTCTTCAGATTTTGTCCAGATTTTGTGGTCAGACTGCATGACTGCAAAAGGGTTCAATTCAGCGTTCAAGCAGCTACCCTCACAGAAGAGCATATCAAATACATCTATTCCCTTAATTTAATTGCTAATTATTTAAAACAGAAAATAGGAGAACGTTTGATTAAAAATCACGATGTTCTTCCATCTGCAACTACTTAAAAGCTCTTCCAACCAGGCTTTTCCACATTTCAACAGAAAGTCGAATTAATTGAAGCTGGACAAAAGAGCAGCAAAAGTATTGTTACCACATTCGAAACTGCGTTCAAAGAAACCAGTTTTTGTGATTTCACATTCGAAAGAAAACAGTTGAAAACCTTCCGAATTCTTCCGCAGCTTATGCTCTTTTGTGCTGAGAAAAGAATCGCGATAATTAATCCTAATCTTAAGTGTGTGTCGTGTGACTGGAAATGATTAACTCAATTTAAATCAGCTGAACAATTAAATTTTACATTCTACACAGAACTCTGAACTTTATTTCGCTACATATAAAAAAAGTCTAACAAGGTTCAACTTGTAACGTGACTCAACCAAAATTGTTATATTTAATTTTAATTTATCATAAAATATCTGAAAACTGAATTGCAGTCGTTCAAAATTTCGTACAAAATAAAATTCGTCAATCATTAATACATAATATTATAATTAATGTTAACTAAAGTCAGCTTTAATGCAAAATCAATTTGGTTAAATTCCATGTTGAATTAAAATCATCTAATTCTGAAACTGAAAATAAATTTAATTCCTTACCTTAATTCGCCATCTCGAGCGGAGATATCCGCTCCGTGATCCAACAAGAGTTTCACTAATTCATATTTTTTTGCCGCGACAGCCGCTCCAAGGGGTGAGTCCTTGACGCCCTCGTGAGCGGCGATGTTAGGACCGCACTTGCGGACAGCCCCGGACACCATAATGAACCGCTTACCATCGTCGAGGTCGGCTTTCGCTAGCGACACCTGACTGCAGAGATTAATAAGGGCAGCGCTGCTTTCCGCGACCGTCGAGTCCGGTGTGGTGAGAAGAAATTTAGCCAGGCTAGTTTCACTGGCAGCGTCGACAGGGGATTTTTTAGGGGCTGCTCCGCACGACTCTTGACCCAAAGAGCTCTCGAGACCTTTGAGGTGTGCCTATGAATAGAGACGACACGCGATATGGCGATAGACAGTCAGCCAGCCAGACGCATAGACAGGCAGGAAGTCGGGCAGATAAAAAGGCAGACACACAGATACAGACAGGCAGACAAACAGACAGACAGACAGAGAGACATGAAGGCAGGAAAGCAGACGTACTTGTAGCACGACTAGGGGAATGGAAGGAGGGGCAAAGATAGCGAAAAAAGATCTAGCATCCAAGGGTGATGTCCACGCTTGGACATTCAAGCCTTCAAGTTCGTAGGTCATCTTTGGCTTGACCGATTTAGCCCCAGGGGCGTCAACCGCAGAGACAGTCTTGAACAGCATCACATTCGCGTCTTCACTCGGCATCAGCTCAAATTTTTTGGAAAACTCAATGAGCCACTTTTCCACGTCGTCGAATGACTTGAGCGATACGTTCGGAGGTATGATGTACTTTGACGTAGCGGGATTGATCAGGACCGGGATAGTCAACCTACAATGGCAAAGAGAAAATATCGCAATTCGCAATTAATGTGACACTTTCCCGTAATGTAGTCCTTTTTGCATATTTTAGCATTTTGTGGGCCTAAATAAATAAGCAAATAAATAAGTTTACTGACTGGGGATATTAGAGGGTGCTTAATTTTAAAATAAAACTCGTATATATAACAAGACATGAACAGTACAATATCATCCATTAACTACCACGTTAAAAATGGTCACAAATTAAAAATGTTACTATTTTCTTGTAGTTTAAAATAAAGTTAATCGAAACAAATAATAAATAAGAGAAAGAAAATCAATAAAAACTTTTCAACCCACCAGTCAATCAATCAACGGAACCAGTTGTTCACTCACTAAACACATTCTCACACAAAATATTTGCAAATGCAATTCGAAGCAGAAAAAAATTCTTCGGATTGTCCATAACTTTACAATGGAATAAATTAATTACAATTCTTAAATCATAAGCTCAAGTAGGAAACTGAACTGTCGAGCAATAAAGCTACAAGAACCAAGTCAAAATCAATCAATCAATGCGAAAACAAACAGGCAAGCAGAAAACTTTTCAGTAAAGTAGCGGATCAAGAAATCAATCGAAAAAGCCAATCAACTCGTAAGATGGAAAGAATAGGGTGAAATCGCTCAATCAAAGCCCCATACCTAGCATGAGAGTCGCCGACTTTAAATCCTTTAAAAGTCATTTTAGGCGCCGGTTCAGTCGACGGTGATGCGTCATTCATGGCGACGGTTAAGCAGTCCCGTTCATTTTTCCGCTTTGGCGGCAAAGGGGTGTCCGCTGTGATTTTACGTAGCCTTTTGAGGGGGAAGAAAAGATAGGTCTGGTTCGGGTCGTTTGTGTCGACACGCACCGAATCATATGCCAGCTCAAAAATTCGTTCGTAAGGCCGTATGGCCTCATCATTGGCCATAATATAAAAAAATAAAAAGGGATAAAAACTTAAAATAAAAAAAAGATGATCGGAGAGATGACAACTAAAAAAAATAAGAAAAATGGTGTAGAAAATGGTTGCAGTTCAGCGTTTGGTCGTTCAACTGATTGTTGATTGATCAGCTTGGATTTGCACGTTGATTGTTGGCTGATTGGTGGGTCAAGCGAAACCACAAGACTTCCAACTGTTTACAGTTACAACTGCAAAATCCATAGTCCTGCACGTTCCAGCAGTCGGATTTGTTATCCCAGTATGCAATCAGAATGAGTTAGTAAAACAATAATCCCTCTGAAATTAAAAATCATATACCAGTAATGAATTTTCTCACGCGAGAGGACGATGTGACGTGGCGCGAGAAGAACCGTAAATGTGATACAAACCAGTTTTATTGCTTGCGGGCTCCCGTTTGCCTTAAAAGCACGAATGGAAAAAAAAGATTAGAAATTTGAACGCCATACTGATCTCACAGCTTCTCAGCTCTTTTCCCGACGTGGTAAACTACTGTAGCTCAACTTCTGTGGTTAAATGGACTTAAATGCAAGGGTACAAAAAGCAATCGTTTTAAAGAGAAAGGACAGGCACAGATGAGCAATTGGACAGGCAGACGGACGGACGGACGGACAGACAGACAGACAGACAGACAGACAGACAGACAGACAGACAGACAGACAGAATTAGTTTTAATCTCTACTCAACCAAAACAAAACTGATAAACAAAGTCTGTCGTTATTTACCACCGTTTATCAGGCCCACTTAAAAGTGAAATTTCTTCAAGTGACTTTGTAATAGAAACGCATCACACAATAAATTAAAAAAATATTTAGAAAACAAAAATGGCTCAATAGGTGTTAGTGCTGCCACCGAGAAGAGCAAAAAGTGCGTTTGGCGGACCGGATGCCGCAGGAGATTTCGACGGGTGAGGTTCCGTTAAAGAGTCTTGCTTGTAAAATGGTATTTTCTTCTGGCCTTCGCCGGCGAAGAACCGTTGAATGATGGAGTTAATAAGCGAACTGAGGATGCCGGTGGTGGCGAAGATTCCTCCGACGACGCCGCACACGCGGACGAGAAAGTGGAGGATCGGGACGGGCTTGTCGCTGACGTTGATTTGCATGGGATTTATGTCATACTAAAAATGCATAATAAATAAATGAAATATTTGAAATATTATAATAGCGATGAAATCGGTCATCAATCAATCAAACACCGATTTAATTACCTTGATAAAAATCCCGGGGATGCCGTGAACTCCACTGGAATGATTCAATATGCGCTCCTAACAAAACAATTGTAAGCTTTAACAGTTCTGGACTAAAAAAACTGAATTTACAGATAAATATATAATGCATTAGTACTCGTACTAATACTGAAATAAGAATTGCTTACTAACCGTAGCCTGGACGCCGTACTGATACGTCATAATGGTGCTGAATCGAGAAGTAACTTCTGTCGGGACAACTAAAAGAAAGAGGGAAACAATGTCTATTTAGCGGAAAATTTGATGAAGTATTGCGTTAATCTCTCGTAAACCTAATTGGTGGGACTTACCTTTCAAGTTGTACTGATAGCTGACAGAATCTAGAAAAAGAGAAAAGCAGACTTCATGTAAGACTTCATCTGACCCGTGTGATGATGATGAAAATTAAACTGAAGCTTACGATGTTTGGTAGTCTTCAATTCTCCGTCTAGCGGATTGATTATGGCGTAGTCAGACGCGCCGAAACCCAGCCGGTCAATGCGGTGGGAGAAGTTCGATTCTACGATGTAAAAACACATCGTATTAAACGTGTTTCTCTCGACGAATCAGTCTCTAGTGCTTCTTGCATGTCTGTCTGTCTGTCTGTCTGTCTGTCTGTCTGTCTGTTTGCTTGCTTGCTTGCTTGCTTGCTTTACTGTCTGTGGATGGTCGCTCTATTTGTCGGTAGGCCTGTCTCTCTCTCTACATGAGTGCCCGTCTGAAGGTGTATGTATCCTACCTGCTTCGGAGACAAAAAAACTGATGTGGGCATGAATATCAGCTCCGTGTAACGCTCTGCAATGATCATCGTTCTACATTAAATGCCGGAATAGAGAGAGAATATCGTTTTCTGCCATTCACGAGTCTTTTCCTTACTTTCCAGCGAGCACGTGAAAATTTCCAGCCATTTTATTGACATGCACCAGTCCGTAGAAACGACAAGCATCGGGCCGGGTGTTTCCACGCAAGACAAGCTTCCTCGGCGCAGGATCGGCCCAGGAGCTGCGGTGCCCCGTGGTCCATAAGTACCGATGCAGGGCGTGGTATTCCTCCGCTATGTAAGCGTTCATTTGCCGCCGCATTTGAAAATTGTGTTCGTCCTCCGGTGAGAGGGCAAAGTATGCGGGTTCTTCGTTGAGTCCCACGTCGATGTCGACTTGTTCGTTGACCAAGTCCACAATATCCGCACCGATCGCTAGAACAGAAACATGAAGCGATAAAAAAAGCGCAAAACAATTGCAGCATATACGAGAGATGAGATTAGATTCTTAATAAATTGATGGAAAAAAAGGGATTTGGAAAAATCGGAACGTTTTAGAAGCGAAATGATTCTCCGAGAAGAACGGATGTGAAATTCTTGCAACATATGCTCGACGATTGATCAACAGAAAATTGGAAATTAAAAACTAAAAAAATTATTGTACAAAAAATGATAATACTGAGCCATTATTCCGGTCGACGAGAATTAGTGTTAGTTAAATTTCGTGTTTGAAGTGAAAAAAATGTTAAATAAGTAAACAAAAATACGCTGACCAGGTTTTTTTACATAAGAAACATATTTTACTTAAAATAAAAGCCACATTTTCAGCATTTCAAATAAATCTAAATATAATAACCTAATATTAATATTTAAAGTAGATTGAGTGATTTGAGTAAAAATATGCCTTCAAATATCGACGTGTGTTTTAACTTAAAAGAAAATGAAAAGGTATTGTATTTAAAATCAAAAGCAGCTTTCTGGTCATTCAAAGTGTCTCTTATACATGTTAAAGAACACTAAGGGGAATAAACTCTTACAAATAAAGCTAATCAAAACATCGCCAGTCAAATCCGCCAATCAATCAATCGACCGGAGACGCGCCTTACAAAATAACTGCTTTGTTGCAACAGTTCGCTTCGGCTACGAATTTGAAAACAAAAGGACCGACAAAGCGTTATGGAAGTGAAAGTCACCTTCACACGGCATAGCGACGGTAATATCGATCGCCACCGGAAGTTTCGAGCTGTGATCTTTATCCACTGAATAGGAAAATTCCAAATTTGCTTGCCGGTAATGGAAGAATTCCATCACGATTAACAGGATGCAAACTGCCGCGCAAATAAACGTCACTGCAAATAACAACAAAGTAAATCAGCAGTTACGAAGGAGCAGGACCGCACTAAGGAAAAAATATTGGAAACAAGAACTGAATCGCTAAATCAATCAAGCGACCTAATTTGAAAATACTAAAATTTCGGGAAATTAAAATCATCAATCAACCAATCAAAGCCTAAATCAAATGATAAAACTACAGAGCTGAAAGCACTCCATAAATCAATCAATCAATGAACGACGGCACAAGCAGAACAAACTCACAGGCCGCGCCGCAATTTGTGGGCTTCTTGAAGTCAGAAGGGACCTGAAACGAGACAGAGAAATTTACTTCTATGTCAGACACACTAGATATCACGGAAAACAATCGCAAAATAATGTGGCACTTTTGGGAAAACGTCCAAAGCCGCGATGGTTTTAACGGCGTCCTTGGTGGGTGACAAGGACGATTCCTCCGCGAGTTTCCGTCGACGCAGGCCCGTTTCATCCATCGCAAATATGGGAAATTTTACAAAAAAAATTCAGAATGATCAACGCGGAAGATTTCCCGTCTCGGACGTGGCCCCGCAGAAATAAAATGATTGTTTTTATAAAAATTCCACTTTGCGAACAATTGTTTCCTTATGCGAACAGAATACTTATCTAAACGAACCGACCTTTCTTTACACGAACACTCATATTCTTCAGCGAACAGCATATTCTGTGAGCATAATATCTCTTAAACAAAGGGGACTGCTTTTATTGGGCGAACAAAAGCGAATTTTGTACAAACACTGGATTAACACCCTCGAAGGAATTATTTCTTCAAGTGAACAATCAGTGGTGTGCCAGGGCTGTTGTTTACTTTGCCAAAATGACACATCTCAATTATGTACCACTTTTAAAGTAAAGACTGAAAAAAAATTGGGGACCCGGCAAAAGAGGGGAGGGGCAAGAACCTGCCAAAAGAGGCATAGCCTACAAGTCCCCCCTTCCCCTTCCCCCTTTTTGGCCATGTTTGGTTTTTCGAGTGCTAACCAATGTCCCTTTGAGTGACTATAACAAACTTGATAATTTTGGAAAGCACATCTGTTCCTCAATTTCCATATATAAAACCCCGACGGTTGGACATTGGTCAAGTAAATGCTATGACCAAAACTCAAGGGCTTAACACTCGTGCAGGCAGGGTCCAGTATTAGGGGTTTCAATTTTCTTGTGAGGAAACTTAAAGGATTCTAAAAAAATTAATTTTCAATTTATCAAGTTAAGGAACAACGGTCAAGATAAAAAAAACGAAAGTGGGAGGGGACAAGAAAGGGAAAGGGGGGAGGGGGTTAGGCTACCAGTCCGGTTAAGTTCTTGTTTCGGGACCGTATTTGGATTGACATTGAAAATAACCATAATCGATTGGCATAAGCAGAATTTTGATCCAACGTCAGGGTTCAAGCATTTTGATTATCCGGACGGTCATTCAACCGATGAGAAATACTTAGATTTCGATAAATTGGGCCGTTTGTAAGCAACAATATTTTTTTGAACATCTTGGCAGTAGCAGAATTTTGGTCCGAAGTTGGAGGCGGAGATAGGGCATTTTGATTGCTCAATACAATTTGTCGATGGGAATATCGATGTTTGAATACAACTAAAGGTTTCCGATCAAAAATATTATCCAGAATCAATGGCAATTGGCAAACAGGAAAACAGGTTGGCAGACACCAATGCAGGAATGCAGAGAGACGTTCACGTAGACAGCACGGCTGAGCACGTACATGTAGGCAGAAAGGCAAATACACAAACAGACATTCAGGCAGATAGGCAGATGAACATTTAAGCCAGACAGGCACTCATGTAGGCGGTTCGAGCAGCCTTTTCTACAGTGGTCGATGCGAGCTGTCTGAGACACTTGTGGATTACTTTGGAGGGTTCCGACGAAGTGCCCGGTTTGTGTCGAAAATGTTTTCGATATGCGAGAATACCGAGAGAATGCGAGAAAT
The DNA here is from genome assembly GCA_001579985.1 of Hypsibius dujardini. Classification (NCBI taxonomy): domain Eukaryota; kingdom Metazoa; phylum Tardigrada; class Eutardigrada; order Parachela; family Hypsibiidae; genus Hypsibius; species Hypsibius dujardini. The sequence continues at coordinate 3,637 of LRSR01005432.1, read as the reverse complement.
TAAAAATCGGCACGTTTTCTACCTCGATTTTAAATAAAATTAAAATCAATTTTATTTAAAATGAAAAGGCCGTTTTTGGCCATTTTAAAAATTATTTTAAATAAATTTAAACAACAATAATCGTGGTAGTACCTCTCATATCGTAACGTTGTTATCATGACTCATGGTTAAGTACATGGTATTTAAAACGTGTGAGCTGTGCTGTCTCATCTTCATATGGTGAATTTCAGTTTTCCACTGAGCTTCACAGTTTAACGCCGATCTCTCGTTCTGTTTTATCTTTTTCCAAAACCGTTTCTTTTTTCTGTCGAATGTAGCCATACTTACCGGAAATAACATGGCTGGCACTAAGACTTGGCAAGACTCGAAGCACATCCGGAAGCGAACAAAGTATCTGCTAGAGAATACCACATCCATTCCGACAGACATCATCTTCAAAGTTGGGACGCCGGCAAGTACTGCAACGGTGGAAAATATTTCCGCTCACCGGTCAGTAAGGGCCTAATATTACGGTTTCGTCGGCCGTCGGCGCTCGCATGAGAGACAACCCGTGCGGATTAAAATTTACCATGTAAATTATGTTTCAGACTTGTTCTGGCGATGGGAAGCATCGTCTTCCACGCCATGTTCTACGGGAATCTCCGAGAGCAGGTTGGCATCATACCTGTGCCCGACGTTGAGCCGGAAGCTTTCTGGATTATGATAAGGTGACACTAACGTCAACTCAAATATAGTTTGAGCGCTGCGGCTGCGCTATGAGATAATGCAGAAGTCTTAAACTGATGGGTGATTTCAAGTCCCAGCTGCGCTTGAGGGTTTTGGGGACTTCTCTTAACAGTCTTGATTGATTAGTGGATTAACGAACCACTTGATTTTTCTATTCATTTCTAATTATGTCTAGAAAACCGCGTTGAATTACCTTGATTCTCTCTCTCACACACACTATACCCAATTGTGGGCCGACGTGTTGTGTAGTCGATTTTATTATTTAGTATTTACTGTAGACTAATTTCTTTTCTCGAATGATATTCATCGAACGCTAGTGTTGTAAGCCCGATGCAGTCCGGATGCGCGGCTGGTCCATTGATTTGTGCGAGATTACGTGAGATGAGATATTAATATTTATACACGCTGTTTTTTTAGTATGGTATCATAGGGTTCTGAACAAATAGTTAATTTTGCAGATATCTATACAGCGAAGATGTCACGGGTTTGACAATGGAAAATGTCATGGAGACCATATATTGCGCCAAAAAGTATCTCATCAAGCAGCTTGTCCACCGCTGCCGCCTGTTTCTGCAAGCCGAGCTGAAGATAGATGATGCCTGGTCTATTCTTTTCAAGGTACGACACGAAAATACGCTGTACACGTCCATGCTTTTAAACATGCGCTTGAAAATGTTTGTCGGATTTTAACAACCGCGTGTTTTCTACATTGCGGGGCACTGTATTTAAAAAGTAGATTTGTGCTATAAAGTTAATAAAAGGGTATAGTAACTTGCAATTGCAATTTGTGTTTCAAATATTGCTACCAGTAATGATGACTCATTTTTACTTCTCCGATGTCTCACTTACAAGCTTGACGGATGGTTCATATTATTTTAGATTAATTTAATTCTTAATTTAATTTTCCTACGGTGATTTAAGCAACAGTACACGTACCGTAATTATAGCCCTTTAGTGTTGCGTTCCTCAATGGCAGGCGAGAGAAATAGCAAAAGAAGATCAGATCGCGGAGGTGGCGCTCCGCTTCATCTGCAGTCGGGCTAGTGAGGCCCTATCCTGTACCCAATTTCTCAGCGTGCCGTTTAACCTACTCCGGGAGATTCTGAAGCGAAATGATTTCGCTATTGCCTCGGAGAATCGGGTGTACGAGGCAGTGCATAGGTAAGTGACATGCATTGTACGTACCGACCGTCATAGTGAACTCTGTTAACTATACTACCGTACTGCACATAAAGAGAGACATTGTGTCGTTGGTACAATTTATTACTGACAGGGTTCTCTGACCGGTCGGCCCGTAAACTGCTTTTTCCCAACCATTCCAGGTGGGGGATGGCCAATTATTCCAACGAGGATGGGGACCAGCTGAGGAATATTAGCGAGTTGGTGCGTGGCTGTGTTCGACTTCGGCTGATGAAACCGGTTGACATTGCCAACGGACCTGAGAAGGCAAGGGAATTCAACCTTTGATTTCAATCTTTGACGTAACGTTCTTACCCATGGCCGCCAGACGCACAAAACAGACAATAACACTCAATCACTTGTCGACCATTTGAAGTGGTAGCATCTGTATCCGTTTTTGACAGATTTGAAGTCTTAAAAATTAGATCTGAAATTCGGAAGCTTTTCTCATCGAGCTTTTCAGTAGTATTCAACTACAGGCATATTAAGGCCAAACAGAAGTGGAAGGTATCGTACCGGATAGTGGAGTAGTTCCCTTGTGAGTTTTTAATCAAGAGTTAAGGAGTTTTTCTTTAAAATCAATTTTCAAACGTTTTCATCAGTTTAAACGTTCAAATTTTCAAATGTTTAAATTTTCAGTTTAAATATTCCGTAAAAAACTAATGAGAGAGCATTGAAACAGCATGTTGGGCGACCAATCCGTTTCATGGAAGTCCCATGGTAATGCTTGATTTTGAGTATTCTGTTGGAGGATTCAAACTTTCAAGTGGAAGTCTGAACTCGAGGATCAAAGTACCAGTACTCAATTCCCGTTGCGCCTTTGAGGGTTATGTGGAATCAATAGCATGTGCAATGGCGTAGCTTCCGACTGTTGAAGTCAAACTCAGACAAATTATGATTTTCGGGTCGGTTCTTACGCGATTATCGCGAACAGCCCCGCTCCCAGTATGTATTAAGAGTTTCGCAATTAGCAGTTTGAATGAGGTAATTAAAAAAACCGGCCATCGTTTTGAAAAGGCCGTCGTCCCAGCAATCCGTGATAATTGATTTTCATGACGGACGACGTCCGTCCGTACGTCGGGACCGGGGTTCTATTGGGCCCCAAATCGGGGTAAAATAGCCACTCCATCAGTATTTTAACTTCTCGAATGTGCTTGCAGGATCAAGTGTTAGTGGGCGACGAGCTGGCCCAGCTGTACCAGTTCCTGTTTAGAAAGCCCGACGCGCCATTCCTTCCGTCCCCCATTCCCTTTCGCACAGAAGACCGACTTGTGGCATCATCGCAGCGCAGTTTCCTCGTCATAAATCTGCGCCATGTACTGGCTGTGACGGGCTTGATCCCTGATAGCGATAATGATGATGATGACGATGACGATGACGATGACGATGAACGGAATTGGGATACCGTGCACGGAGGAGACGGGGCCGTTACCTTGGAGCTAAAGTTGGATTACGCGCCGCTGTCTTGCCGGTTTGTCATGGACAAGCTGCGCGACAGCGCAACAATGGTTTCCGTGGCATTTGGTGATACTGCATTTGAATCCTATAAGGGACAGCCGTTAGTGGAGGCCCTGCCGATTGAGAGTGGACTACTACTCAATTGCCCTTGGATGGTGTCTTTGGGTGTGTGCGCAGTGGACGAGGCTGCCCCGTCCAAGACCTTTCAATTGGAGTTGCGGATCGCTCATCCGTTTAAAAATAGTACTGTCGGAAATGACAGCGGCGTTGTTTT
>LRSR01005427.1:0-17512 GCA_001579985.1 Hypsibius dujardini | reverse complement strand
TTTATTTCTGTGATTAACAAAAGCCCATCAAGAGTCAAGAGCGATCTCTAGGCCTCTTAACGCAGCGTGAAATGATGCAGAAAGACCAGTGCCACCACGGGAAGATTCCTATTTCCCCATTTAAAATAGGACTCAAAGGAAGAGTAACTTTTGCTCCGTGTTTTTCTTACAACGCTGATCTCAAGAGAGAGAGAGAGAGACTTTGATGAGCTTTGTCTACTAAATAAGGGGGGGGGGTGGACGGTCGAAGGGATGATGAGTTATTTCAGCGGGGAGACAAGTGTCAGAGTGCTCCTCTTCAGGGCGAGAGAAACGAGAGAAAAAACAGGGAGAAAGTGAGGCAAAAATCAGGCGTTCAAGTGTGTTTGAAATTCAACTGTCGCAGCTGAATTTTTCGGCCACTGTTTTTTGCCCCGCTTTTCAATGGTTTTGCTTTCCTGTGTGGGGAAATAAATTGTGACCGCTGGAGGGGTCGTAGTGCTCGGCAATTGTTAAGTCAACAGGGGGTGCTGATGTTTGGGGGGTGAACAACTAATTCACTTGCGTCCCACATGTAATGATGATAAATCAGATGGGGTTTTCCAGTATTGATTTTGTCACTTACAATTAAGAGCGCTTGTCGCTGGGTTGATGGGGTCGTTGTGGACGAACCGACGACGTGTTGATTTAACGTTATTTCTATAGATGATATTTAATTTCAAAATAACCTTTTAACGGACCGCCACCCCGGTTGTTCTTGGAACTAATTTTTGCGTGAACACTCTAGTGTTATTTAAATGAGATGTGGTTGAAATTAAATAAAAATACGGAATAAATTGAAATCCTCTGCTGAAGGTTATTAAATGTTATTTTTATTTTACGTTACAAAAGAGTCACATTTCCAGCATTTAAATTACGGTCTGAATAAAATATTATGATATTCAAAGCACATTCATTAATTTTAAATGGAAAGTTGCTTTAAAATATAAACTTCTACTTATGTGATTTTAAGTAAATTAAAAATCGTTTTTAGACCCTTTTCAAATAACGTTTAAAAATACCTAACACCATATTAACCTTTTTTGTCAGTTCGCTGAGTGTTTTCACGGGACAAATATACATGAGCACTCAGAACAGGTTCGGTCAACAATTACGGAGTGCCGAATTGTTTGTCTGTCCTACGAAAGTATCGCGTTCCATTTATTGATCTTGACATTTACTGTTCTTTCAGTTTGATCCTTTGTACGGACAAATGAAAACACGCGTGTAATGAATTAATTTGATTTGATTCCTCCCTCAAAAAAAGGTCAGGGAATTATCATCTTCCCTTTATGATACTATCCCGGAAACATAGTGAGTTTAAAGTACCCGGCTTTATTCTTCCCACGAATGGTTTTAGCCTCCACATGTCTCATCATCACACTCAGTCGGCCAACATACTGGCCGACTCAATAGTGACTATTTAAAATCACATAAATAGTCTGCCCTTGAGCCGGGGTTTCCCATTTCTCTTCCGCTTAACTCATTCGGTTTTGCAGATGTCCCCGCTGTAGTTTCCTATTTCAAAGTAAGGCAAAAGATCCTATTACTGAGTGTGCGTGCCGATGTCAACAAACGATCATTTTTAGGGTCTCGTCACACCCAAAATCTCCATTATCTCCGTGTTTGCCCACATTCTCCTTAACAGTCACGTTTTGACGACACCGTACAAAATTCCAATTGGCTTAATATTGGCGTAATAAGGCCACTTTCTAGAGCAGTTATAAATATTCGTGTTTGGGACATAAATTTCCATTCGATTGGAATTTTTCAGGTAGGGCAACTCATGCTCTACTCGCACATTTTATGGATCAAAAACATTTGATGGAGAAAGATCTAAATCACAAAATTTGTGCGTTAATTTGCAACAACAGTTTTTGTATTAACTCTTATTAACTGATAATTTTGGATATTCTGTTTCGACTAAAAATAGATAAAGGATCTCAAGTTACCTTAATTAATGAAATAATTTAACTTAAATAACATTTATCATATCTTCCTTATTGTTCGTGACACAAAAGTTTCTGCTTAATTTTTTCTAGTGACATCGCGCTGATTGATGAATGGATTCGCCGGAGAATATGACGGCATTCGGGGCGTGGTCGTCGGTGACCTTCCCACCCATCGACTATCCACCCTCTTCATCGGTTGTGGTTACACATCTCGAGCCTCCAGCTCCGCCAGCCATTTACGCCTTGCTTCAACAGCTATTGGTGGTCATCGGAAGCAGTTTATCCTTGGTTTTCATCGCTTTTGCTTTCATCACCTTCACGCTCTTTTCCGACCTCAAAGACCTCGCTGGGTAATAATAATAATGAATCCCGCTTTAAAGGAGTACTACTGTGGCTGGTTTTTCGGCTGATTAGATTTATTAATTTTGGTCACTTATGCAGTTCAATGATGCTTCAATTCGAACGATTTGATTCAGCGTTAAATCCAGATGTGGTAGAGACAAAATTATAGAAAAGATCCTTCCTGTATCTCGTTGCAAGACGATAGGCTGGCAAAACCAAACTAAATCTAAACATGTTTTTATTGGTTGACCAAAAGAACCAAACTAAAACATTAGTCACTAAACAAACTAAAATATTAGTCTAAATTGAAAAGACTAAACAACGGAAATTAGTTAACTAATTCAGACTAAAACTAGACTGAAAGTTTCAGTTACTAAAGGAAGCTAAACTAAAAATCCCCAGTAAGGAATTTTTAGTTGACTGAAAAAAAAATTATAGTAGTTACCTAATTCTAGTTTTTGCTATCTTAGCAGCACGGCAATTGTTAGAATGTCCTTTCAAGTTTTTATTTTATTCCACTACCAGACTACGTCACAATTTAATTTTGCTGACTTGGACAAGAACGGTGATTTACCCTTCCGATCTTTGTAGGCTTTTTTTCACAAATACTTGTACATATATCATCATTTTACATTGGGGTTTCAGACTCCAAATCACATACGTGGCTTCAGAAAAAAAATAAGGAATAAAAACATTTCCGCACCACTTAATGTTATAGCCCGGCGCTTGATCGATTCATCAGCAATGTTTTCGAAGTTTCAATTTCTTTGATCCCAATCACTGTAAAAACATCGTTTTTTGCAAAATATTTAACATTAATCTACTTAAAATTTGATTTCAGATCGATTGACATTAGAAGAATAGTTTCTAGACATGGGGCGGGGCTATGGACTAGTTTCAATCTAGGCTTCCGAGTGACACTGCAGAAATGACCCATAGCTCCGCCCCCTGGCATTCAAATAAGATTCTGCTGATGTCAATCAATTAAAAATTTAATTAAAAATGGGTGGATTTTAAATAAATTTCCAAAAAACGATGTTTTCACAGTAGCTGGGATCAAAGAAATTGAAACTTCGAAAACGTTGCTAATGAATGAATGAATCAAGCCCCGGGTTATAACAGAAAATGGTGCGGGAATTTTTCCCTTATGTTTTACTGAAACCGTGAAATAAGACAACAGTATTTTGTTTTATGATTTTCGTTTTACATTTCGCTAGTTATTCAATATCAAAAAGTAGTTTGTACCAAAATTGCAATTAAATCAATGATAAATTAATACCAAAACTGACAGTTTTGCGTGTGTGTGTCTATTTTTAAACAGTTACGTGATGATGAATCTGTTCACGGCGGTGTTCATGGGTCAGCTCTTCCTACTGATCGGCATGGACCAGGCCGAATCGGACGCGCTGTGCCATTTCTTCGCCATGTCTCTCCATTTTGTGTGGTTGGGCGCCTTCTTTTGGATTAGCATCGGGGTCTACGACATCAGCCAGGACGTCCACACCCGGCTGGCTCCCTCTATGCATCAAGACAGCGGTCGCAGTCTAAGGAACTACGTCATTGGGTATTCTCTCTATGGATGGGGCGTTCCCGCGGTCATCGTCGGTCTCTGTGCGGCGGTCTACTTCTCCAACGATGACCGGACCGACGATCGACCTGGCTTTTCTTATGTCGATCCACGTCGGCTGCATTGTTGGATGGTTGGTCAAATATAACTATGCCTATTAGAAAAAAAAATAATTTAAATTAAAATACGGAAATATTTAAAACAAATTTAATTAAAAAAATTAAAATTTCCAGCTTATCTTTGACGTTTTTTAATTTATTGAAGTGCTGAGTGGGAACTGAAATTATCGGGAAATTATTGGGCTAAGGGAAGTAATTGCAGGGCTGAGTGAAAAGTAACTAAATTAAAACCTTAAAGACCGAATAAACCAAAAACTATTTTAACTGTTTGAAATTTAAAAAAAAGTATTTTTAAAAGAGGAAGGACAGCAAGAGTACAAAACAGTAAAATTAAACAACAACTATTTAACAATTTGTTCGTTGGCTAATGAAGGCTATTTTAAAAGTAAAACAAAACTAACATGTTGTGGTTTGTTATTTGTTAGTAGATTAACATGTTATTCCTCATTTTCAGGTGGGCAAAGATGGAGTCGTGGTGGGATTGGTCCTTCCCTTTATTTGGCTGTTGAGTGCCTCTTCCTACTGGTTTTGGCAGAGCTGGACAGTGGTCCATCGGACGCGGCTGTTGAGCTATAAAAGCGGTGTGAGGAAAAGATTCAAACGGCCGGAAATGATTTTACTGCATCTCTATCTGAAAATTATCTTGATTTATCTGTGTACGTGGTTGCTGGGATTTGTATCGGCTTTGACGGAGATGCCAAGTTTATGGATCGGATTTGTTGGAGGTGAGAAAAAATAGAGCAAAAAATTTTGGCTGTTCTCATTTTATGGACTGTAAATTCATCTCTTGACATGGGCTCGTTTAAAGTCCTTACAAGTCCGACCCAGGACCCTAATGGTGGGCCAACCAGAGGGTGGGCGGTGGCTTTTAGCCCCCCCCCCTCCACACCCCCACAAGTTGCGAAATAATCAGAAGCAATTTAGGCCGAATTTTAGGTTCAATCTTAAATAAAAGTTCATTTTGCCCTTTTGTCCACCTGAATGCCCTACCATGAGGGCTCCTGATTCCGATTTGCAAGGAAGGACTCTGAACCAGACGCCGAGAAAATGGTACATGGAAAAACATTTCTTGATGGAGGAACTAAATTTCTTATTCGCGTAAAATTGGTTAAAAAAGTCTTTCTAGATCAAATTACAATGTATTGTTGGCAATAATAATTTTATAACAACCTGCGGAGACCTTTTTCACTCAAAAAATGAAAACTGGTTAACTGTGGCAATTTCTGCCGAACATTGGTCAACTATTAAATGACCAAACCATCATCTCTAATTTTAAAGCAAGATACCAACTTATAAGATCAGTTAAGTTAAATTCGCTTCAGCCATTTTGCGTGAAAATTGGGAGATCGCCATATAGTCTTTTGACGACATTCGGCATTAACGGGTTAACAAGTCAACTGGTCTCCATCTGCAACAGCACGCAAAAAGACAAACATGAGAATCATGAAATTTTGTTGCAACTGTTTGACATATAGATACAATATTTTTTATTTCGTTTTAGCGCTGTCAAGTTTGGGAACGCTTGTAGCGCTCCTTTTCACCTGCAACAGCGCGGTGTTCACGGTCTACTCATCGACGAAGAAACGCAGCCGTCGACACAGCGAAGTCCACAGCTACGGCGCACCCTCGGAGCTGTCTTTCAACAACACTAGCCTCAGTATGCTGACCCTACGAGAAGTCCCCGAAGTAGACGAAGTTTGAATTTATAAAACAATAGAAGCCTTCTTATACGCGGATAATAAAAAGAATAGAGACCTTTTTCAGCGATGCCCGATTTGGTGACTTTGTTTGTTGAATCATTGTACAGACTATAAAATTAATCTCAATCGGAACTCACACTTTCCCGAAACGACTGTTTAATGTACTGGGAATGCAGCGACTCCAGCGAGTGTGTCCTTCCTACATGTATCCCAGGGGTATATATGAATGCTCAATAATGTGTCTACAGTTGCCTTGTAATTGTGTGGAGTTCGGGCATTTTCAAACACAGACAAACACATATACAAGCACAGACAGACAGACAAACACAGATACAGACACATACACAAGCTTGGATACAGACCCATGAAAAACACGCAGATACAGACACCATAAAAAAGAGAAAATAGATTTAGACAAAAATACAGATGAGACACAAGCATAAATGCTGACGCAAACACAAATATACAGACACATACACAAGCACGAATATAGACACAGACACAAACGCAAACAAAGGCATAGACACCAGACAGTCGCATGTATAGATGCCATACAGACACAGAAATGAACATACACAAAGACACAAACAAAGATGTTGACGCAGACACATATACAGATACAAATACAGACGTAGACACCGACAAAAGTACGGATACAGGCACATGCAGACATTGATATAGACAAAAACAAAGATGCAAAATTCACAGGCACCAAATAGAAATGATACTTATTGAAATTTCGATTACCTATGGAGTTATTTTCCCACCAAAAAAATAGAGTAACCAAATACACAAAAATGGTCAGGCAACTTGAGGAGCTCTTGAAGCACTGGTACCGGGACAAGGTTGCGTCGAACCCTTGGTCAAACTAGTAATTGCCTGAGTACGCTCGAGCGGTAACATCTTGTAATGACTGTTTAGGAACAACCACTGCCTTGTGGAGGCGTGCTTTTATAGCAGTGGTAACGGATTTCCAGAACCTTGATGTTACCGTGGCAGGTGTCGCTAAGTAGGGCGTTGTTGGCGACACCGATTGTGCATTTGTACAGTATGAGGTAAGGGCAATGGAATGGGGCACTTGAATTTTCCGTACTCTGGAATGGGCCACCGGGCGGCAGGGGGCGCTCTGTCGCAAATTGATCAAAAACAGATAAGTCACTGCGTAGTCAGCGACCTCTACAGTGGACTTTCTCCAATCGTCCAATGGAGCTTTTTATTTCTCTTTTTTAAACATGTTCCCACAATTTTTTTTTCATATCTGATACGCGTTCCACCGAATTATCGATCATTCTCTGTCGCTTAGAACCTTAGTGATAGCCAAAACTTGTGTGGAAGTTGTGATTCCAAGGTGGCCCATTCCAGGGTACGAGAAAAACAAGTGGTCCATTCCAGTGCCCTTACCTCAAACTGTGAGAGAAGCAGTAATTTCGTTCCTGCCTCCTCACGTCACTCACAACGGTCAGACAGTTGGGAATTTTGTAGTTTGCAGTTTGCAGACACAAGATCTTGTACGGGGAACCGTATCTCATTGTGACGAAAGCGCTCGCACCCTGGCCGCTGGCGTCATTGGAAAAGCAGGTGGTGTTGGTATGTGCCAAACCTACATCGGTATTGCGGTTTCAGGGCAAGTAAAAGGAAAAGGATTCGGAGAGGCATATAGAAATACACATATGCAGAAAGGCAGATCGACAGACAAACAAGCAGATAAGTAGACTTGCAGACAGATAAGCAGATAGGCAAGAGAGAGACAGACAGACGAACACTGTCTGTCTGTTCGTCGGTCAGTTGGTCGGTCTGCTGTCTTTGTTCGTCTATTGCGGACTCGTGGGTGGATTGAAATGCACAATCGGTGTGGCTGACAGCTTCACACTGGGTGATCCCTGCCCAGGTTACACCAAGAAGCTGAAGGTCACCTGGAGCTGCTACACCAAACCGCAATCGGATTTTATGTACTCAGTTGCATACAAACAACATTCACAAACATCATGTATACAAACAGCATTAGGACAAACAACTTCTCACATCCATCAGTGTAATAACATTGCATTGTGCGTATGACCGTGCAGCATCGAGCCTCCGAACACACTATTCCTTCACTTGAATGTTGAATTTTCTGTCTGCATGTCTGTCTTTCTATCGTCGGAGAAAGCTGCGATTTATATATCTCGAAGAAGCAATCTTACGCATAATTTACATATAAAGACAAAAAAAGACAGACATCATGTAGACACACATAAGGAACTGTCGACCCTTTTCTTTGTCAGCTAATGAGGATTATGTGGCATGACACGTTCGGTGTCCGTCGACCATGAAGAGCAGTATAAAGACACGGTGAGGTGATAGTCATCGAAATCCAAATGTATTGTTTATGTTAGTCGCCGGTAAAGGCAAAATCCAGACCGACCCAAGGCGATATTTTCAATCATGAAATATATATCGAACGATATCAAATAAAATTAGCTAATAAGTGAACGATTACAGTTGCTGCTATTGTCTCCGTTTATTTCCCCTTACACATACGAACGGTTAATTTATTTCGCAGGCACACGAACAGTTACATTGTTTGGTAATCTTATAAGCTGCAGCACCCTGTTCATAAATATCTTGTGTGCTTGTGCGTTGTCACGCAACACACAAAGAGCACTTGTTCGTACTTTTAGTTTTTGAAAAAATTCTTTTTCAAAAATGTCTACTTTATTTTCTCTATTTTAAAATTCAATTTTCTATACGTATACTGCTAATCTGCCAAAACACTGTATATAATATTTTGACAGTTATATTCGTGATAAGACTTTGTAGGTGACACGAAGATTGTATAGCAATTATAGGTCTATTCTCAGTGTGTTCTGTTTTTTTTTATCAGGGCGCTGACCGATTTTATATTAAATTTTACATACAGATGTTACAGATGGATACATCTTACAGATGGAGACGTACACACATACACAGATGGAGACGTAGACATGGACATATACACAGATACAGACACGGATACAGACACATACACATATAAAGATATAGACATAAACACAGACAAAAACTCACAACCGAGACACAAGCACAAACGTAGACATAGAAATGCATCGTCACGATAACGTGGCTGTGGTTTCTTGATAACCGCCCTGCAAGTCATCGATCGGTCAACACAAATTCAATAGCAGCCATGATTTGCAGAATTTCGGTCGGCAAGAGAGTGGACACTGTCCGATTGACAACGCCCTCATTCTGACGATTCACAATTTCATCGAAACTTCAAAGCATGAACAGGAGGAAGAAACCACATCGAACAATGCCCACCTTTTTCTGACCATTTCTCGCTCTTGGTGTAACTCCCATTTCGAAAGGCTATTTAAAGCATCAAAGGAAATCGCATCTGACAGTTCTCCAAAAGAATGCACACAAATGTTCATGTTCTGGTGGTGGCCATCCCGGCGTTCGGTCACATCGTTCCCATGCTGGAGCTGGCTAAGAAAATCACACGCTTCCACCGCGTCACCTTTGCCGTGTCAGCCAGCAAAGTGATCCAGATGAAGGATCGCGATATGCTCAATGAGAATGACGCTTTGGCCATTCACTCCATCCCAGACGGTCTTGACAGTGACTTGGACAGCCTCATGGCGGAACATGATCACGCGGGTGTTGAAGCATTCTTCGATATAGTATTCACCTCATTCGTCCGGCTTTTCAACGAAATGCCAATCTCAGACAACGTTGATGGAGTGACGGGTTCCTTGGAAGGAAGCGATACTATTTGTAAGTGTTTAAGAAGACAGGCATAACGCATTACAAGCAGGTACTGAAGGCAAGTTAGCAGAAGAGGGGATTGACTGATCAATCGGCCGTTCAGTTGTACCGATAGACACAAAAAACGGAAACGAAAAGACCAGCAGGCAGGCAGGAAAACAGATACACAGGCAAATATAGAAACAGCAAAAGACAAAAGCACAGAGGAACGGAGAGACAGTCAGATAGACAGATAGACAGACAGACAGCCAGACAACCAGACAGTCAGAGAAACAGACAGACATAAACGCATACACACAAACATGCAGCTAAAACAGACTGGATTAGTTAGTCAGACAGACGCACAGACAGACACAGAGACATACACACATAGAGACAGAGAGATAGGCAGACAGACAGACAGACATGCACACACACAGACATACAGCTAAAACAGACTATTTTGCAGCTCTCCATAACGGGTCGGTCGATGTGGTCATTGCGGTGAATTTTGCCGGCTCCCAGGCCGCTATTTGTCACGACCGTGGCGTACCATTTTACCTGTTCAACCCGGAGAACGCTGTCCTCCTCCAAAACATCCTGTCTATCCGCGATGACCATCCCACCGTCCCCGCGGAAGAGGCTGACCCCTTCTGGCGGTTGCCCGAACCCGACCAGCCTCCGAGGCCTATCTCCCAGATGATAAAAAACATGTGGCTGCCACTGCGGAAGAAACTCCACCTGGCTAGTGGGATCATCATCAATTCTTGTCGCGAACTGGAAATGGACGCCTTGAAGGTTTGGCGACGAGAATTTCAACGAAACTATTTTTTGTAGGACATTTTTTTGTAATTAATTAGATCGTAGTATTATTCTTTTAATTTATTTTTATAGTGAAGTTCAATAAACAATATTTTTATTCTGCCGTAGCTCGGCGCTTAAAACTTCTAGAATGGCGTTATTTTTCTAGTTCGAGTTTTAAAATTACATTTTTAATACGATAGAAAGCGAAATTAACGCTACATAATTAATGCAATTAAGCGCCAATCAGAAGAACCGCTTGAATATTAACTCTAATTTAAATACATAATAATATTAACTAAAGAGAAATAGTATTTAATTGTTCGGTTTAGTTCTGAATTAATATTGAGGTATGGGTTTAAATAAAATCCCAAATAATATTACTTTACCGAAAGTTATTATTTAATTGTTATTACTATTATAACTATTATTACTGTTACTATTATTACTATTATTAGTATTACTATTATTAGTATTACTATTATCATTACTATCATTACTGTTATTACTAATATTATTATCATTTGTTTGTTGCTTACTATTTTATAAAATACGGAGAAGAATATCCACCAAAATAAATGAACATTTTATTGACATTTAAGTTTAAGTTTGATACTTTTACGTACAGGAGGTGATGAAGATGCCGGAGATGTCAGAAATGAGCGTGTTTTGTGTGGGTCCATTGTTTCCTGAGGAGGTGGCGGACGTAGTAGTCAAGAAGAACGCGACGCGAGCAGCGGTGCAAACGGAGGTGCTGAAATGGCTGGACGAAAAGGCGAATGGAACGGTCATTTACGTTTCATTTGGGTCCATCGCCGCGCCAACTCCGGATCAGGTACTTGAAGCCTTGACTTTGGTTGTACACTAACTTTGGTTCTGTGTATTGCCTAACAGGAGTAAATGTGTAAAAAAGAAGTTGCGTAAGATTATTTGTTTATTTTGTTAATAATGTACTATATTAATAATGAACCATATTTATTCTTATTCCAAATCGTGAGTCAAATCATTTACATTTCTAATTTGATATATTTTTTGTTATATTTAACGATTTCCTTCTTAAACGTACGTATCACTTTAAGGAACCTGGGCAATAATGAGGAGAAGATTGCTGTTTTATAATTGTTCTAACGATACAATGATTGATAACATGCTAAAAAATTATAGTCCAATTTATTATCCAATTTTATTTGGTAATATTACTAAACTTTGAAATTTAGCGAAAACTATTGTCGGCATTGCATTTGCTAATTTTAATTAGTAAATAAGTTAATTTCATAATAAAAAACGAAGGAAGGAAAAGACCTCCAGCGCCAGTTTGCGCTAAGGGCTCGAGCTTGATTGATTGATTCATCAGCAAGTTTCAACGTTTTTTTCATCCCAGCCAATAGTTTCCAGAACGCAAATATGTTTGAGATTTGAAACCTTCTAATAAATTGATCAATCAAGCCCGGGACCATAAGACAAAGTGGTTCGGGAAGCATTTTTTTTTCTGAAACCACAGACGTGACTTTCAGCCCGAGACCCTCATGTGAAATCATGATATATAAAAGGTATTTGTGGAAAAAAACTCACAAAGATCAGAAGGGAAAATCTCCGTTGTTGTCTAAGTAAATGTAGGTTGCTCGGATTGTGAGCATCTTTAGTTCATTTTACAGGTGAAAACAATCGGACTGGCGCTGTCGGCGCTGAATCGTCCCATCATCTGGTCGCTCCGGAAGAACCTTGCCTTCCTGCCCGCCGAAATCACAACCGACAGCAACTGCAAATTTTTCATCCTTCCTTGGGCGCCCCAAAAGCTGATTTTGAGCCACGCATCCGTCGGGGTCTTTCTCAGCCACTGCGGATGGAACAGCACGTTAGAAGGTCTAGCCAGCGGGAAACCGATTGTCGCCTGGCCGATGTTTGTGGACCAGCTGTTGAACGCTCAACTCATTCTCAAACTGGGCGTCGGTGTGATGATCTCCAGAACAGATGTCAAGCCGGAGAAGGGCGTGTCTGTGGAGGAGATCAAGTCAGCGATTCAAGCCGTGTCTGGAATGGGCGGAGAAGGACTGCAGAAGCCGGACTACGCGGAAACGGCTCGCCTTTGGGGTGGGAAGGTCGGGACAGCGTGGAGCCAGTCTAAAAGCTCGTCTGGGGAGTTTTTACAACTAGTCAAATTTCAGCCGCTCAAACTGTGAAAATTTTTCTGAGGTCTGAACAATTGTGGGAATTTTCAGTTATTTTTAATACTAACAGTATACATGAGCTTGAAAGGATTGAAAAGCTGTTATACAATTGGTGTATCCATGCCAATAAAATCAGATTTCATGCGACTCACATGAATTTGACTGTAAATGAAGGCTGAATTTCTTGCTTATTCGGAATATTAATTTTCCACAATTAAGGTTTTTAAATAAAAACTATATTCCCACAATATCGGCATATAAAATTGCCGAGAGCGTGCTTTTAGAGGTCTCGCTGTTTTGGTCAATTGCCTGTAATTGACCAAGGGGGCAATTATTTATTTTATCAGTGATAAGATCATGATTATTAGATTATAATTATTAGATTACGATGATGATGGTTATTATTGTTATTATTATTATTATTATTACTATTATGGTTATTATTATTGTTATTATTATTATTATTACTATTATTATTACTATTATAGTTATTATTATTGTTATTATTATTTTTATTATTTGTATTATTTGTATTAGATTATGGTACTGTGTGTACAGTAATTGTGATGAATAATCGTTGTTGTTGACCGTCGTCACGTCACTTTCGAAGCTTACGTGACGTCAAGGGTGGTTGAGCGTTCGACGATTACTTTCTTCTTCTGATTACTGCATGTAATAAAACAGTGTAAGCATGAACCGAATCTACGAGCACAACGAAGCTGTTTATTGATCCTAGAAATACAGATGAAACCACACAGACAATATGTCATACTAAGGGTATTCAAAGTTCGATTATTCGCAGCGATTATCTCGCTAATTCAAACTCGCTAATCTCCCTGGTTTTGCACGCCAATGCAACGGTGATACGAGGACACGCCCCCTGGCTTACCTGAGGCTGTGTCTCCTTCGCTAATCTCAACTGACATGGACCACTCACAAGACAGATGCCCACAATTAGCGAGCAGATAACCGAGAAAAGCAGCTCCTTGGCTGCTTTTCTCGCTTATCTTCAAAACTAGGGAGATTAGCGAGTTTGAATTAGCGAGATAATCGCTGCAAATAATCGAAATTTGAATACCCTTACTATATAGTGAAAGTGCGAGTACTCATGACAAGAACCGGTGGCCAGAGGCCGGTTTGTCATGGAAAACGATACCGACGACCCACTAATCGAACGATACATTACATACGTGAACAGAAAAATATTGAGGGCAGCGAACCTTCCGGAGAGCTGTGAAATGACTTGCCCTTGACAGTCCACATTCCAATATGAGTGACAAAAATATTTTCAACTTGAAATATTGCCTTAGTATTAACACAATGTGGAGGACGTTGTCATGTATGATTTTATCACCGCGAACAGTTAATTAAAATGGGCTACAATATGTAAACAAGAAAGCATTGAGAATCTAAAGTAAGAGCAGGAAGAAGTGTTGTAATTCCAAAGAATGGAGCATGAGAAATAAAGTCTGCCATTTAGAAAAAATGATCAAAGTGAGACTTTGAATCAGAGGGAACCAGCGGGTTCGCCCATCGGGCAGGGTGGTTGCTTTGCGAAATTTATGAATCTTAATTATCCTGTTGGGAGAAAACAAAAACAAATTAAGAGTGGTTGTAATAGTTTGTGATCAATGAAGCAAACTGTAATAAAAGAGCGAAATAATTGTATTTAAGATGTACCAAAAGAACGACGTCTTTGCCCTGGTACAGACGACCGTTGGAGTAATCAGCGAGGGACTTGGATTGCGAGCAGTCAACGTTGAACCACCAGTCACAGACCAAAGTGATCTGATTGAAGAGCTACAAGAAAACGAAAACGATGCACAGGCAGAGGCAGATAGGAAATCAGACAGCGACAGACATGCAGGACAGACACAAATACAAACATGCAGCAAGGTAGACAGACAGACAGACAGACAGACAGACAGACTAACACACACACAGGCATACAGACCGACAGGCAGGCAGGCAGGCAGGCAAGCGCTTAGGGAAGCGATGAACAAATTAAAGGTATACTTACGCTCATCTTGGGGCAGATGTAGCTGGTCAATTTTCCGTTGACGTCACACCGGTCAAAGAGTTGGCATTTTCCAGCATCCGACGCGTCAGCGTAGAATCCGGGCTTACTTGAGTCGCAGGTGATGGGACGGGGATCGGGAATAACGGTGATGTCAGGGTAGTCCTTGCCTGACACTGCGTTGGGGTAGAGTGCCTGGATCTGCTCAGCAGTGAGGGCGTCCTTTCCACGGAGCTTCTTCAAGGCATCCCACACCTTAGGGACCTGGTCACCGTTGGCAGAGCCACCGAGGGCCACTCCGAAAACGGCGGCGAGAATGATAAGTGACGCCTGCATTGTTGTCTGATGTGGAATCAGAAGAAAGTGTTGAGAAAAGGGTACTGCTGAAAAATGAATGCACTCTTCATCGACGAATGCTCCAATTATATACGAAGAATATATGCATTGATTAGTCTAAGGCGATCACTTCAATGTATTCATATACAACGGTCGTAAAATCGAAAATGAGACATGAACTAGAGCCTGCGGGTAAAAGACTATGAAATAATACCTGGGCTTGTAGAATTATTTTCTAGAGAAAGTGAGAGCGAGATCATTTAGTGTAACGATTGTCTTTCTGTCCGCATTTTGTCTGCTCAAGTCACATTATTGATTTATATTTTCTTTTTTAGGTCAAGACAGTTGGACTGGCTTTGCACGTCCGGTCGCTGAAATCACCATCGACATTTTCACTTTCAGATATTTATTCGGTCTGTAAGTGTGTTTTTGAGATCCCTACTTTTTCCCTAGTCTGGATGGTGCGCTGTATTTAAGGCGTCTTTCAAATGAAGCTCTACTTCTTTTATACTTTTTTTTGCCCGTATTTTTGCGCCGAAAGCTCGGAGTTTTTGAATGTTCAAAATTTTACTTGAGCAAGCTAACATAACGAGAAACATGTATTAAATAAATAAATAAATAATTAAATAAATTTATGTGAAATGTGAAATGTATGTTTTGGAAATGTGAAAGTATAAAACGAAAGATTCAATTCGTAGAAGTAAAAAAACTGAAGACAGATGACTTAATAATGTGACCAGTGGCTTCGTGTGTACTGTTCAACAATTAACCACATGCTGTGTGGTCATCTAGAATGATACCAACGAGCCACTAATCGGAGCGTAATAACACTTAAGCATAAGAGAATGTGCACTGGAAACGGCCCCATGAAAAGTAATATTAGCTAACGTCGTGTCAATACGAAACAGAATTACGAAACAGGGAAGGAAGACGTGCAGAAAGGCGTGCAGAGGAATTGATAGTCAACAACGTGTAAAGCAAATTCTATGCCAGAGATCGAATTTTTGATTCAGTATGACTGTTTAATTGTAACGTCATTTTTTTCGCGAAAGTTAATAATTCTGCGGTTCCGTTTCCGATTTTATTTTAACATAAAAAATTTGGATGCAAGTACAAAACGATGGACAGAAGGATATAGTCGTTGCAGTAATGAGAGAAAATGCCGTGAAAAAAATGAAAAAGCGACCTTTTAAAGCAAACAGAAGTTCATAAAAACTCATAGATACTTCTACACGACAAGGGAAGAGAGGTTCGTTGGAAACAAGAAAAATGGTTCCTCCTTTCAGCAAGGATCTTCTTTGGATGTCCTGTTAAGTAGGAGAAACCCAGAAATTATGAACATTTACGAGTTTGTCATAATAATTGCTGGAGCAAAATGTGAGACATGAGGCAAGAGTAAAATTAAGCTCGTACGTACCCCAAACATCGGCAACGCCCGACCTGAAGTGACGCTTAAGCAATCACCTGTTGGTCGTCCTGCATGGTTAAGAGAAATAGTTTTCTTATGCGGTTCATTTACAGATACATATTTTAGGAATCATAAACCACAGTAACAACGTACCAGAAGGACGACGTCCTTGCCCTTGTACAGACGACCGTTGGAGTAATCAGCGAGGGACTTGGACTGCGAGCAGTCAACGTTGAACCACCAGTCGCAGACCAAAGTGATCTGGTTGAAGAGCTGCAACACAAGGGACAAACATTAAGATGGACACTGGGTATCACTAAATTTAAACAGACAATCTCAGGTACAGACAGACAGAAAAACAGGCAGACAAACAAACAGAAACTTTGACAGACATGTTGACAGACAAATACAGAGAGACAGAGGAATAGACAGACAGACAAACAAAAATTTAGGTAGATAGGCATACAGACAGACAGAGACAGATGAGCCGATAGACAGACAAGCAGACAGACAGACAGAAACACAGACAGACAGAAATACTAATGCTACGGGTACACTTACGCTCATCTTGGGGCAGATGTAGCTGGTCAGTAGTCCGTTGACATCGCACCGATCATAGACCTGGCACTTTCCGGCATCGGACGAATCAGCATAAAACCCAGGCTTGGCGGTGTCGCAGGTGATGGGACGCGGGCTGGGGATGACGGTGATGTCGGGGTAATCCTTGCCTGACACTGCGTTGGGGTAGAGTGCTTGAATCTGCTCAGCAGTGAGGGCGTCCTTTCCACGGAGCTTCTTCAAGGCATCCCACACCTTAGGGACCTGGTCACCGTTGGCAGCGCCACCAAGGGCCACCCCAAAAACGGCGGCAAGGACGATGAGGGAGGCCTGCATTTTGATCTGGTGTGTGATTGAGAAAAAAAGTACGAAGAAAAACTGCTGAGGAATGGGCACATTTTTCGTCGGAGAAAGCTGTGATTTATATATTTCGAATAAGCAAATGGTTACGCATAATTTACATATAAGCGCTTCTGAAAGGCAAAAAAGACAGACGTGATCATCATGTAGACACACACAAAACTGTCGACCCTTTTCTTTGTCAGCTAATGAGGATTATGTGGCATGACACGTTCGGTGTCCGTCGACCATGAAGAGCAGTATAAAGATCTAAGGTGAAATTATCAGTTATGAAATATACATCGAACGATATCAAATAAAATTAGCTTTTAAGCGAGTGATTACAGTTGCTGGTATTGTCTCAGTTTATTTCCCCTTACACATACGAACGGTTAATTTATTTCGCAGGCACACGAACAGTTACATTGTTTGGTCATCTTATAAGCTGTAGCACCCTGCTGATA
>LRSR01005425.1:0-18514 GCA_001579985.1 Hypsibius dujardini | reverse complement strand
AAATAGTGCATCATCGGATATCCGCGCGTACATCGCTGTAGCGCAGTAATGATTGCACATAAACAACCTGCAAACTCAACAGCGCCTGTGTTATCTTAAATACGATTTCGGAAGTTTACGCAGGAATCAGATACACCTTTGGACAGAAAAATCGGGACGCTCGATTTGTCGAGAGGCAATTTTTTACCACAAGGCTGCAGGCTATGCAAAAAAGTGCTTTGATTTGAGGCGGAAATAGTTAGCCACAAGACCACGTGTGCATAACCTGCAGCCTTGTGGTAACAAATTACCTCTTGACAAATCGAGCGTCCCGATTTTTCTGGCCAAAGAGGGTGTAGCTTAAATTCACCACCGCCTGTATCGACCGTGCACATCTCTTTGCTGCACATCTCTTTGCTTAATGCATTTTTAGGTCGCCTAATATGATAAGCAACTAACTTGTAAGCTAAATGAAAGCAGCAGAAATAGCTTGGCTAACAACAGAGGCTTAACGGACTGTTCGCCATGCATGACGCGGGAGGGTTTAAAAAATTCCAACAAATTTAAGTTGCTTCTCCACAGAGATCCCCTGCATTGTGTGAGGAGAAACTAGGTGACTTACTTAACTTTGCGGGTGAAAAAAAACTGCTCCATCCGCAACCACGGATTTCAATGTAAAAAATTAAAAGTTCCTCCCCCCTCCGACCCGCAAGCAATTACGGGACCTCATTATTCAAATTAGCAAGCCTGTCATATATGACGGAGATTCGTCCAGAGAGAAGGTAGTCTGCATGACTACCATTGACCCAACCCTCTTCTCGTAGATTTCTCAACTTCGCACCGGGAATCTAATTAACTTGGGGAGCAGTTGCCTCAGTGATCCCCCCCTGCGTTATGTCTCTGAACTGGATAACAGCAGAGTTCCAGACTATGACACATATGTCTGGCAGTAATCTTGACCGGACCGAGTTCGAGCCATCTGATTTCACTGGCGCCGTGGTTTGAACTTGGTCCGGACAAGAGTGCTTCCGCGCGTTAGAGCAATGAGGAAACACCGCGTTTTGTGTTGATCATTTGGCTACAATGCGGCCGGGTGCGTAACAATTCGTGGTACGTGTGCGGAATCCTCACTTCCCGGCATGCAGTGGAAGTCTGCAATCTGCAGTTTCATCCCTGGGTTTGCTGGAAATACGCAAAGGCCTCAATTGGGACGAATTTCAGAGGCGTAACCCAAAATGCCTTTTTTACATGTTTTTTAATAGGGCTATAATTATGATGATCTTCAAAATGAATTGCATCGGTCAGGATATGAACACTTTTTTTCGGCTGAATTTCAAAGTTGGGAATAAAATGAAAAGAGAAAATGTAATCTTCCAGTGTTTTTCCAACTTTGAAATTCAACCGAAAAACAAGTTTTCGCGGTGCCCGAATAATGAAAGGGAAGTACTGTAGAGTCCCGACGCATCCGTGGTACTTTAGACCCCCCCCCCCAGTAAATTAGACCCGGTGGGCCAAAACAACTGTTACCCTTCAATCGATCAATCGAATTTGAACGGCGGAAGCGATCAAGGATCCTTTTTCTTTCCTCGTCGGTGTAGCAATTACGACGGTTCATTTTCTTTCTAAAAATGTTGAAGAAAACGCAAAAAAACGAGCACAAATCAACGAATCGATCGCAGAAACGAAGGAGGAAAACTGTACCTGTGAACTGCTTACGCAATCAATCGAACGACACGTGCGGTCTTGTGGTTCGCACACCTTTGCAATCAATCAAAACGGTGGCTTTTTACTGTGTGATGACGTAGGCACCACGGATGGGTCGGGACTCTATAGTACGTGCTGGCGAGGGTGCTGGTGAGGCTGCTGTGGGTACGCGACCCCTTCCTCTTGCTGGGCAGTCAAAAGAGACACCACAAACAAAATGAATTATGCCCCATGCTGAAATGTTGCCCGAAAACTGGGTCGAACCTCTTCCGTGAATGTCAAGCACTGTCCAACGCGTTTGAAGGTTCCCGGGGCCCTTTCTTAACATCGCGTTTTCTGCACCACTGCCTCGCTACGGAGGTTTTTCGGCCCCCAATGCTCCAGTAAATTAATCACGAATCGAACGATACATACGTGGCGAAAACCGTCCACTAATCAAGTTAAGCCATTTGACTCGTTCAGTGCGTGGCTTGATACACCGACCGAGTTAAATGGCTTGACTTAATTATAGTAATGCATACTTTTTGTCGACTATAGATGGAGTGTGTGTATCTCCACTCATGTGAGTGAGCTTTCTCCAGATTGCTGCTGGACGTATCCGACGGGTGCGGTAATAGACCTATTACAGGCACCTCGAATTCAGGAACTGCCCTATGTTAGCGCACGACGATTGCGGCATTAAAAAGATGAGTTTCTCCATGTGTTCCTTTATCGGTGGTGATCATTGGGCAGCTGCGAACAGCTCCGCAGATAATTCATTTTATGCTCGGTCCAACATATCCGCGGCTCAGGCCGTGAGTTACGTGCGTCCTGAGTCACATGCATCCTTTCACATACGTCCTCTCACGTGCGTCCTGAGTCACGTGCGTCTTGAATCCTACTTACACATGCGTCTTGTACGCTCCCGATCTCAAGGGTCAATTATGCCTCACCCCTGCTGATTCACATCAAGCTTCAGCGGATCGTTCAATTCCCTTCACTTGTCTGTGATTGGCTCGTTGGTTTTTGCCTGACAGGCTATGCTACCTTACTTGATTGAAATGATGATTTCGGTTTCAAAATTTTGAAGTCAATAAAGTTTAAGTGAATCTGAATGAACAACCAAGCGAGCGACGGAACGTGTTTTCGGGCCAGACCTGAAATCGACCCTTGAGATCGGGAGCGTCCTGAATGTGGCGGTGGCCCTTAATGTACTCGGTGCTCTGGCCAGCCCTCTCTCTACCATTAGTTTTTCTCTGGTTCAAGAGGCTGCGTAAAGGAGTTGGAATCCTGATTGCCCAAGCAGTTCTCATTCAGGCAAGGAAAAACTGTAGCCCTTTTTTTACAAAGTCCATTGAGCATACTGTTTTTAATATATAAAAAAACGTTTCCTTATCAAAACTGGGATTCGAAAAAATTGTTTAAAAAAATAGAGTACAGTAGTTTTCGGTCCACAAGCTTTCGCGCATGTTATACGCGATTATGGCAGTTGATTGGACTTGATTGGGTGCCTGGTGTGACTCACTCCTGTTTTGCTTTCTCGCCTTTTCAGAACCTAATATTTTTTGAAAATATTGATTTCACTTCCATAATGTTTATGAGAATAACTGTTTGAATGTGAGAAGCTTTATGGAGCGAGAAAGTGTGACAAGGTATTGGCCGTTTGTCTGAATGTTTGATTGATTGATGATTGATTAGGAGTCACTTTCTTTTTAATAAATTTCCGTTGTTTTATTCAAAAAATTCGGGGTTTTTTCACACTCAGAGCGTAAACTGACGGGATTGCTGGGATTGATTGGTTTCTTTTTCATTTCAATCAGCCACAAAAAGGGCGGGGTAATTACTAAAGCTACGTATTAGATGTTAATATCTACCAGGGCGGATATGGAAACCATACATCTTCATCACCCACACTGCGCAATGCTGTGCTGTCTTTTTAAAGCCCATAACTTTGGACTTTGAAAGGTATCCATGTGTGGGTTACAGATGGCACGTAGAGCCTTTCAGTCGGTAGTGGTTCTGCAGCCGCTTGATGAAGCCTCAAATGAGATCAGCAGCCACGCCACCAAGCGGGACCTGGCAACGGAATTCCGTAGACGCTCACTGAGCAATTTTAACTAGACCTATTCCAACGGCAATGAATACATCAACTTGCTCTTAGATTGATACATTGAAGTGTTATTGATCGGCCAGGTGAAGTGCAATTTGAAATGAACTACAGTATATACTTTGTGGTATAATAGGCTGGTAGCGATATGTCACGTGTCGGTAGGTATTGAATGGGACGTTGGAATACGGCGGGGACCTTAGTGATGGTCGTGGTTTAGCGACGCATTTCCTCAATCGAAACTTTCCCATTACGGGATTCGGTGATTTTTTCATTGAAAAGAATGTTGTCCGACATCTAAACCAGACGGTTGCCCATTTCGACGCAGTTCGCAACATTCGGCAGGTACTGTAGGGGATTCTTTTTTCGCATCTATAGTCCGAAGTGTAATTTTTACAGTAGATCTATTAAATAAAATTAACGGTGGTTTATTTGGTCTGTCACGAAAGCCTTTCTTAGTGCGCTACGGGAATGGGACAAACCTGCTTCATCCTTACTTGAACGACCATATCAACTGGCCGGGCGGTAACTGGCTACCAGTCGCACCACTTTGAGGCTTTCGTCTCGGTGTCTGTCTGATCAGTAAGTCTCAGACAGACGAACAGACAGACAGACAGACAGACAGACAGACAGACAGACAGACAGACAGACAGACAGACAGACAGTCAGACATTCAGACAGGCAGACAGGCAGACAGACAGACAGACATATAGATAACTCCGGTCACGTGACTTTTGCTGTTCAAAGTGGCCGGAAACTCCGCCCTAAATTGCACCGGTTCTGATGACCAATGAGAACATGCAGTGTACACGTAATGCAGAATTATACATTATATTTCGAATCAAAACGCGAGCAACCAAGCATTAAAAAAAATAACAGGAATAAAAATTTTAACAATTCAAACCATGAGAAAAAAAACAAATTCGGAATCGGGAAATTTAAAAATCACCGACATTTTTAAAACAGAGTTAATAACTAGAATTTAAAACGTTAAACCTCAATAACCCGATCGAAAGCCGGAATCCTGCATAAATTTATCAATTCGTGCAGGCATGGAATCCTACAGTATGAACTGCCATTGCTGCTTCAGGAGGAGTTCGCCTTCCGTTGATCATTTTGAAAAACAAATTTTACTAAATCAAGCCAATCAAGAGCGATAGTAACGGCAGAAAAAAGCAAAGTCATGAACAGCTGCAAAAACAGCTAATAAGAATTCGAATTCGGCTACTTTGGGCAGTTTCCCTGCAGTTAAGTCATCAGTTGTTGCAATCCTAAACACAGGTAAATTGCTATTTGTTTTTCGAGATCGTGAGATACGCCAATTTTTGGTGGGCCACACGGTTCAATTACCTGCATTTCGTAATATCGAGAACATTCTTTTGGCAAACTTGTCGCACCTCATCTCTCTATGCGCAAAAAGTCGATGTTGTGCAAGCGGAGTTTTTCGCACAAACATCATTGGAAGAAAAATATCCTGCTCAGACGCGATTTAGTACCCTGCCCAGACGCGGTTTAGTACCCTGCCCAGACGCGGTTTAGTACCCTGCCCAGACGCGGTTTAGTACCCTGCCCAGACGCGGTTTAGTACCCTGCCCAGACGCGAAATAACACCTGGGCTTTCTGTATGGTTCCAGTACTTGGAAAGGTTTCGAAGCATTATGAATTTGTGTTACCACCGTCTGTGCTGTAATAACGAGAAATTACCGTATGAATTAAACGTAATGGAAAATCTTTTTATATATTTGGAAACATGATTTGACATGTCAAATTTGTTATAATTTTTTTTAATTTATTGGTAATACTTTTTTTGAAGACCTTTTACTTTATCGAAATTGTTAACCAAACATGCAAGAAAAACCCCTTCAGCCATTTGATTTCTTCAGCAAAGCTGGCAAAATCCTACAAGTTTATTTTGCTTAAAGTGTAATTCTCACTTTCCTCGACTGGGGAGATTTTAAGGCAAACAATAGCAAAAAAGCGGTGAGATGAAAAAACAAAAATAACTTTAAACGTATATAAACAAACAGAGTACAGGGCACCGGTACAGGGTACCTAACCAACCTCAATGTACCGAACCGGCCAAGAGTATTGAACTGGCCATGGGTACCGAACCGGCCATGGGTACCGAACCGGACAGGGGTACCGAACCGGCTAGGGGTACCGAACCGGCCAGGGTACTGAACCCGACATGGGTACCGAACCGATTAGGGCTAGAGAACCAACCTAAGATATCGCATTTTTTCGCAATTCTGATGAGTTAGCCGTACGGACGGATAGCTACCGTGAGGACCGGCCTACTGGCCAGGTAGCCAAACGGACCGTGCAGGCGGATGGATGGACAAGCCGAGATCAGTAAGAACCATCAATCCGACGGATGAGGCTGGACAGTCGGATGGACAGGCCGAGGGACGGATTGATGATGGTTCTGCTATTAGGTCTGTCCATCCGTCTGCCTGTGCGTCGGTTTAGCCATGTATCCAGCAGGCTTTGACATAATTTGTTCAGCTCTGAACTAACTCTATTCATCTGTCTAACTCATCCCTGTGTGAGTACCTTGTCTGGCCGTGTGGGTACCGTTGACAGGTTCGGTACCTTAACAGGCTAAATACCTTAAGGTTGGTTCGATACCCTTTGACTTTGTCCGGTACCCTATTTTTTTAAATTTGTTTAAGATCAACTGCGTTCTCCCTTCATCGTTAGGAAATTGATAATAATAATAATCTTGGAAATTACATTTGATTGATTTTTCTAGAAAAAGCCCTATCAGGCTACCGCTATCACACTTCTTCGCACACAGCAAAATCATAGACAGGGATCATTTGTGGAGATCGAAAAAAAATTCCAGTCCATAAACCAGTAAAATATGGCCCAGACTGGGCAAAACCAGAGCCTACAATACAAGTCTACGACAGACTTCTCTTATTAGGGAAGCTCTATGGCGTAGGCAATTGGATTTTTTTCTTCCAATGATGTTTGCGTGAGTTTTTCTTGCGGCTGACTGTATAGTCCACTGATCATGGTACAAGGGCGCCATGGCCTCTTTGGTCTAGCAGGACCGGGACCATAAACAGGGCAGGGTATGCGAACGGGAACACGGAGCTCTGTGGCTGGCCCAAATAAACAAAATAGAACAATTGTGAAATTGATTCATAAAATAAATTAAAATGAACATGTCCTCTCACATATTATAATATATCTCACATATAATTAAACATCCTCTGTCACTAAGAAATTTGTCTACTGTAATATGAATAAATAATAGCACTGCCCTATAACATGAATTAGAGTACCAAGGCGACGGTGCCGGAGGATAGTCTCGCCCGTGTGACGTCAATGACGTCAATCGGGGGATGGTATCAGGTTGTTGGAGAGGGTAATTGACCGCTTACGCACATGTATCTTATTAGTATGTGGATGCGTGGGAAACTCCCCATAGAAGATGCAGCAGTCATTGGATTGACAATAATAATACCTGGCAGCAACTGAAACAGTAACAGTCGATAATTCGAGAGGAAATCATAATTGGTTATACGTGTATCATGCTTATCCCGCATAGCACAACACACGATTAAAATGAGAACACCCTATAGAAAGGCATGTAGATTGTCAATATCTGGCGGCACTTAATTGGAACGTTAAAAGGTAGTGATGCTGTCGTGCGGTCGGGCGGAAGAAGCATCCGTGATCGAGATAATATGTAGGGTTCTACATTGCTAAATGCATTATATGCACGTGCATTATGTATGTAAGCCGTTGGCAGGGGTACCATGTTTCGTCGGGCATATTATTAACATCGTATATGTAATGCACAACGGCTAGAAATATATATCATCGTAGGTGAAGCTGATTTGAATCTCTGGAAGCCCTGGAATGTTGAAGCCCAAAATACAAGGAATTAAGAATGGCAACCGGTTCGAAATACGGTTCCGGTTCTGGTTCTGGTCCGGTCTTTTTCTAAACCGGTTACAACTATTCGGTTCCATCGTTGAACAAGTTCTAAGGAGTGCGGCCTTGTTAAAAACCGGGCCGGTTCGAACCGTTTCATAACCGCTTCGAAACGGTTCGGTCTTTTTTACGATCGGTCCGGTTTTTGGTCAAACCGGATGTAAATTTTGCGGTCTTTTTTTTAAATCGGACCGGAAAACCGATCTAACCGGACCGCTTAGAACCGCTTCGGCGATGAAACCGAATAGTTGTAACCGGTTTGGAAAAGAAACTGGACCAGAAGCGGAACCGGGATCGTATATGGAACCGGTTGCCATCCCTGTAAGAGATTAATAGTAGGTTCCCAATAAATGTTAGTAACGTGATGTAACGTGACGTAACGTGATGTAACGTGACGTAACGTGACGTAGCGTGACGTAAAGTCAGTAACGTGACGCCGCCGTTTCTGCGCTTTAGCTCTTCCCCTTGCCAAGCTGTGTCACAAGGAACAAAATTCAAAAGGTCGCCATCCTTTTCCAGAAAATGTCATTTAATGGAACGTGTTAATAAAAATTCAAAAAATTTAAAGGTAAAACTATTGACATCCAGAACATGCCGGAATTTCGGCCGAAAAACACCTGGCCGGTACAATTCCCGACAACGATGTCAACTGACTTGGGGAGTTATTCAAATGCCAATTTCAGAATCACTTGAACATAGTTTTTTTATCAACATATCTTTAAGTGATGAATACAAAAAATTATTTTACCGCTATAGATCGGCGAATTTATTTTTGGTGAAATTTCAAAGTTGGAAACGACTTCACTACATTTACCGCTGGATGCAATTAATTGATTGATTGATTGATCTAAAGCCATCTGCTTTCCCTTTTGGTTGATTGTATATTGACTGACCTTGTACGACTTTAGAACTTGATTAATTGATTGATTGTGACTGGAACGAAGAGCTTTCACTAACAGCAATCGTTTCATTGGATGTGCTGCTAATTGATTGTTCGATAATAAACCTTTTGTCATTTTATTCGGTCGATTGTTGATTAACATCGTCATCTTGTTCGTTGTGTTGTGTCACTTTTTCAAGCATTAAATTTATTCCTTTTTTTCCAACAAATATGTTGGGCATCAATTCGTTGAATGTTCTTGATTTATTTATCACCAAATGCTCCGGTTCTGACACACTCAGAGGGGAAATTACGGATGCCGAGAAAGAACTGAAACGACCTCCGTCGTAAGTAACGTAATGAGTTACTTGAGTACCGCTTGTTGTGCTTGACAAGCGTTTCTTTTGCTTTTGTTTTTGTTTATTTGTTTTTTTTTGTTTGGAGCTTTTCGCTCCAGCCACAATCAATCAATCAATCAAGTTCTAAAGTCGAACAAGGCTAGTCAATCAATAATCTACCGAAAGAGGAAGCAGATGGCGTTAAATCAAGCAATCAACTGATTCTACCAGGGGGACATGCAGTGGGACAGTTTTCAACTCTGAAATTTCACCAAAAATACATTCACCAGTGTATGACGGTGAAATACTTTTTTATATCCATCGCTTGAATAGGTCTTAATAAAAAAACCTGCCTAAGGGATTCTGAAATCGGAATTTGAAAAACTTCACAAGTCAGGTCTGCACAGACACAGACACACCAGCCAAAGGAGCCGCACATAGAGCAGGTCCCTGAAAGTTCAACTTCTTCGTTCATTATCAAAAGGCCAAGCCAAAGAATCGCGTATACAGGAACTCGACGACGACAGGAAGATCGCCCATAGCCGCATGTATAAAACACGCCAGTTGCAGTTTGTAATTAGTAGTTGTACCGGACCTGTACTAGAATGAACGACAAGATTGAGTACACTAGAAGGTCCGGGGTATGGGCAAAAGGGACGGAGCAGGGGGTGGTCAGGTGTGTTGGGTGGTACCCAACAGTTACGCAACACTTACTAATAGTATAGTGCATCTACCTAGTTAACTCATTCCTATCTACCCTCACATTCCATAATGTATTTACTCAGCTGTTATTACGTATATAATTCCGCCATGTCGGCAGGAACTATTACATTAGCTCAGGAACTATTCTTTATTCCTGACTATATAAACGTATGTTCTACAATAGCCTAGAAGAGTTCCTTCCTTTCTCCTCTTAACAGTAAAGTCTTCCCTCAATTCTTCTCCTATTATTCAGTCCAATAGCTTGCCTGTTCAGGTTCTTCCGTCCTAGTAGGAACGGGGGCCTAACAGGTGGTTGATTGTTCGATTGTTTGAGAACCACCCTCTGCCCCGCCCCTTTTGCCCATTCCCCGGACCCTCCAGTATTCTCAATCTTGTCGTTGACTCTATATTGCATAACGCGACTGTGGGTCGATCAAGATTCAGCAAGGTCGATTTGCATTTTCAGTGCTCAAGGCATTGCAATACAACTCAATAATACAACTACGGAACTACTAAATACTAAAACAACTACTGACAATAACTACTGACTAGTTGTCTTTAACTATTAACTACTAACTGCTAACTACAATTACAGACTACTAACTACTAACTACCATGTGTTATACATACCCGCGTAGAAGGCACTCACTAAGCACGATTCCTCGTCCCCGAGGCACCCCGTAGGAATAAACCCAGAGCTGCACCCCTGGAATCATGACCTTTTAGGCCGTTTTTGAAAATCCGAAGGTCTATGGAAAGAAGGACGTCTATAACCATAACCACCCGTGAAAAAAAGTATACAAAAACAAAAAACGGCAATATACTTAAATGTATTGAAAACAAACAAAAAATTCTTTATATATTAAATAAAGTTGAAAGTATTTTTTGCAACTAACTGTATAACTTGATAATACATTTACTAAATTTTAAATTAAACAGTTTACTAATTTTTAAATTAAACAGTTTACTAATTTTTAAAATAAACAGTTTACTAATTTTTAAATTAAACAGTTTACTAATTTTTAAATTAAACAGTTTACTAAATTTTAAATTAAACAGTTTACTAATTTTTAAATTAAACAGTTTAATAAATTAATTTTTGTTAACTGATAATTTGCAATGACAAGGTATTCGTTAATACACTGCTAATGTTGATCTTTTTTTAGAGCCAGCAGACGCATTGAAAAAAGGCCTATAGAAATTGCGATTTTAAGGTGCGCCATGCCAGGCAATGAGAAAGGGAAATTTCACGGCTCCCGATTCCTTCTCACGTACTTCAGTGTACTGGTAATGGGGCCTAAAATTAAACTCAAATCGGGAGACGTCTCTTCCGGCTGGAACCAGCGCTGCTCGTGCTCGGTGCACGGTTACAAGCATCGCCACCCGAATATCTAGATGGCCATTTCCGCCGACATCTGTGAAAGGAGGTGCAGGCAGGCAAAGTGTGCATGGGGATGAGATAATTAATTGTGTGGCTGAATATCTTCTGGATATCTATAAGGGTCACTGCAAAGGTGCGAGTAAAGCACAGAATACGATATCTTTTTGCGCGGTCATTTACCCCGCAAATATTTTCGTTAATCGGGGTCGATTGAGCGTGATTTTTAATGCCCGGGCAGGCTCGCTCTCTATGCGGACGGAGCTCCCTGGTGCGCGCTCCCGGGTGTGCTCGGGTAATTTCTCAAATTTACCAAATCCGGTATAAAACGGGAAACGGAGCGTGCTCCATTCGATTTGTCTCTCTCTCTCCCTTGTTAGGAAGGAAAATTTGATTTGAATGAAACAGTGTCTTTTTTAACGATTCATTATTTTATGCGATGGCAGCCAGCCAATTTTCGGGGATTCAATTGCCCATGTTAAAAGGAGCAATGATCGCGGAGATTTCCCCGAAACTAGAGGGAGCTTTGTCGTTTCGTTCTAGCAGGATGGTTGCAATCAGGACGCTGAGTTAAAGTACGTCTAGGGTTCCCTTTCCTAGGTTGATTACTATGACTAGGCAATTCCATTAAAACAGATTATAGACACATTTTCGTTGGTATGCCTGTCTCTTTATCTGTCTGTCTGTCTGTCTGTCTGTCTGTCTGGATATCTGTCTCTTTATCTGTCTGTCTATCTGTCTGTCTGTCTGGATGTCTGTCTCTTTATCTGTCTGTCTGTCTGTCTGTCTGGATGTCTGTCTGTCTGGATGTCTGGACGTCTGTCTGTTTGTTTGTCTGTTTGTCTTCATGTCTGTTTATCTATCTTTCTATCTGCCTACCTACTTGTAAGCGTAATTATTTTTCTGTCAGATGTGAGTGAGCTTTCCAAAAAAAATCAGTTTAGCATGGGGCTCACTCTTATGCGAGCGCGATTGAATTAGTGTACTTGTACACCATGCATTGATGTTTTGCAAGATGATGCCTATTTTCAGACTGCTTATTGCGGAATGAAGCTATTCTAATTGATTTTGTAAACAGGAAAGGAAATTATTCAGGTCTAATTTTTGTCCTGAGCTTGCTATTTGTATAGCGAATCTCCGAAAATAAGGATAACTGACCTATATTCTACCCAGCTATAGTATATCATCGTTCCGGTAGAAAGGAACTGAAAGAGTGAGCCAACAAACTCTCTATGTCGCGAAAGGGGAAGAAACAAGGCGTACCCGAAGACCGTTATTGAAAAAAATCATGATGGGATACGCCTCGCCCCTCATCCCTCATCTCCAATAACGCAGTGCAGAGGTCTATTATGAAATTGTGAGGCTGAATATCACTTATTTCTTTCACAATTTAGGGTAAGGCGGAACCTCCGATCGCGAGTTGATCCGCAATTCGCAACACACACAAGACAACTCGCGCACCCGCGAACCCGAGTACCCGCGAACCCACGAGCCCGCGAATTCGCGTGGCCGGGTACCCGAGTACCGTGTTGCGCGTCGTCTAATTAAAATGCCATCCTTCAGGCAATGTCCGATATAAAACGTACGAGGATGAATTGTTATTTTGGAGTTTCCTGGAAGGGTTGTTTACGTCAGCTGATTCGTGCTCACGTCGACATTTAAATCAGTTATGAATTTTTCTAATAATAGCAATATAATACAGGGTAGGGTTTATGCGTCTTCCGATGACCGCCGACCTTTCAGCTTACATAAGAAGTATTCAGCCGGACCTCTTCTTTGTACCTCCGTACACCAGGATATTATTGCGTAATGATCAAACAAAACTACGTCGTTGGGTCGTAGCACTGTCCATTGACCATTGTGTGAAATTGAAATTTAGGTTAGAAAAATCCGGAATTTATGATCGAACACAAGTGGTTATTTATTTGCAAATTAATACGAGGTCGAGGCCGAGATTACTGAGGAAAATACTACGGACACAGATTATTCGCATGTAATGACGCTGCGCACTTGTGTATGCGTCAGATGGGGATGGGACGGTACCGCATAAACCCTCAGGCAAGGTGTGGGTGTAGTTTTTTTTCTGTTCGCGCCAAAAGTTCTATATAGCGCCAATCGATCTCCAATAATGCAGCCGCAAAGTGGGAATGCGGAAAAAACGTTTATTGAATGATCTCTGGAGTGGCCTGTTGTGGGCTCGGCACTTTAGTTTAACAAGCCGTGTGAGGGCATCGCTTCCGAGAAAAAGAACAGCCATGACAAGTAGTGTTGTGGATGGGCGTGTGAGAGAACCTCTAACCTCTAAGCACTCGTACTAGTTCCTAGAAAACGTTTGTAGCAAAAGCCGTGTTGTGTCCCTGGTCCACATGGCCGAATAAAAGGACCTACAAGCTGAGAGTGATTGAAAACGAAGAAGAAAACGTAAATCTAATCGCCAACTAAATTGAGTGAAACATCTGACTGCACTTGCGCCCTCACAACTGTCATCGAGATAAAAACTCTCGGTTAGCGCAAGTTCCCTCCAAAGAGATGAACGGTGTAATTGAGATGGTAATTAACCCGCCTATACTTAGCCGCCCTCGTGTCCCTTTTAAAATCCACATACACACATACACAAAACATGCAATTGGAACATCAATTTCGGGGCTTAAAATAATTCTGCCGATTACCTCCCCCCCGCAATGATTGCCTAAGTTAAACTATCATTATCACTCGTGTTGTAATTATACATCTCCCCCGTCCAGATCTCATCAGCTGAGCTTGTTTCAGGAACCCATGCGCGTGCACTCGCCACCCACGCGTCACACTTGTTATAGACCCGACGCCGGTTTGTATATCGCGAGGTCTTTTTTTTGGACCGCTGACAGAAAATTAGTCGCATTTTTTGCGCTAGTCCGCAAGCGCATAAGAAGGCCTCAAAAAAATCCCCCCAAAATAAGCCGCCCATAAAATGGCACGCGATGATTAGTGGCTAGTGCTGAAATGAAGGGAGGAGCGAACGATTCCCCGGAAACGATCACACAGGAATGGGGGGGGGGGAACGATCACACAGGAATGGGGGGGAAACGATGACGACAAGAGTCGGCGCGCGCGGTCGCGAATCGTTAATCACATTTCCGAGTTTTATATTGTGACGAATAGACCCGCCTATACATCTCCGCAGATACTGCGAGAGCTGGTCCTTGTTACTTGTTAGGCGGGAAAATGGGCCGCCACTTTGTCACACTTTATTCGTGTGTCTAGATCCCCGGCAAAGGGAGAAAGAGAGCGCGCGCAGGGAGAGACGAGGACAGGAAGAAGATTGCACTATATGCAAACACACACAGACACACAGACACACACACTCTCACACTCTCTCTCTCACTCTCCGTTTCCGCGGGAAAACGGGATAATCTGATTAACGGAGATTTTATTTAACTTGAAGTTATTGACGACAACCGCCCCATCCGTCCGTCTGTCTCTCCGTCTCTCCGTCCGTCTCTCCGTCTGTCCGTCCGTCTCCTACGGTCCGTCGTCTAGCATTGGACGGGTTTTTTTATTGAATTTGTACCCTGCTCTTGGATCACACGACCACACGATGCGTACATACAGCAATACAGGGAACTTTCGGGTCGTCTGTTTGAGGTCTCACTCTTTTCTCCTGCCGCGGTAAAAAAAGTCTGCGTATATATATTTTACATGGAAAAATCGAAAAACTTTATCGACAGCTCTATACGGTGCAGTATACTCGGTCACCTCCCATTCGGCGCCTAAACTGTACCACATACAAAGCAGAGGGTACATAACGATTTGATTCGCGCGTGTGCGCATCCATCGTCAGTCTTCCTTCCGGCATCGACCTCTCCACCGATGATGATGCATCTCCACGGAAACGCGGAGAGGGAAGTGTGCGAGGCGGGGAAGAAGATGAGTCCCCTGCACACCACTGAACTGTGTGTGCGGTAGACTCGCATAGTCAGACATAGTCAGTCACGGTACAGGCGCATGTGTGTTTCTTCGCGGTCTTCCGGTGAGCAAATTCGACCCGTCGCACTCGATTGGGTGCATAGTACATTCTTTTAAACACCCTCGAAGTGACTGTGTGTATATGTGCATGCACGAAGAACCTTCTTCTTCGGCAGCTGGGTTCTTGTATAAAGCGCGGACTATCCCATCTTTTTCTCTTTCTGCCCCCTAAGTACCCTCTCTTTCTCCCTCTCTCTCTCTCCCTCTTTCATGGTCGTGTGGTCGCTTGATGCGGAAAGGAGGAAGCGGAAGCGCGCGACTCTCGTTTCTCTCTACACCTGTGCTCGCCTTACAAGCACACAATCTCATCAGTGTCTTCCCCTCATTAGCCCGTTGGAGCGAGCTGTGCGCCTGTTACCAGTAAACCATCGACGAACCCCGGAGACGGTCGGTGTGGAAGCGTCCCACGACGGGATACCGATTCATTTGTGTCTTATCCCTCTGTCTCTCTCCATCTCTCTCTTTCTCTTTCTCTTTCTCTCGCATCCTTTTCTGTTTTGACACTCGTTGAACGTCTCGCGGTCCGGCGTTTTCCCACGGTGACTGATGATGAGTTATGATCGGCAGACGTGATTTTTCTCCTCCTCCTGCTTTTCCAGGCCATCTTTTCCCGTGGAAACCGATCTGCCGGGGGGGAAAAAAACCCCGACGACAAGTCCTGGATAAATGCCGGGAAAAAGCGTGTAGAATAATACGGACGAGCCGCGGTTTGATTTTGTAATTTGTTGGAGTACCTGCTTACGTGTGGGCGGGACGTGTGAGGATTCTTGTCCTGCCATCCATCCATCGAGGACGACGCGAGGAGAAATGAACTGCTTTCAAGGGGCCGACACTTCGTCGCCCTCGAGTAAGCCGTCACGACGGAAGGTGAGCGAACCGTCCGAGTTCAAGTTCGTTTACGTGTGTCTGTATATTTCTATACTGTCTAACTGATGATTGCGGTATGAGTAATTCAATAAGGGGATGTACCGGCTTCATGCAGTTTGACGGGGAAATTTGTGCGTTAGTGGCACTTGAAAAATCCGGAATGTGCCGTTACCGTCAGCTGAAGGTGTGCTTGTATTGTTCCGTGAATGACTCCCAGACGCCGACGTCAGGCGCGACATTCCTTACATTTTTCTTTCGCCTCAGCGAAATGCAATACGATCGTCTGCGATTTTGTGTGTGTGGAGAACTACCGACAGTTGTTGTTTTTTGTTGACGTATATGACGGCAACGACCAAAGGTCCGTTTGTCCTTTTGATCGGACTTGTTGTCTCAGGACGCTGGAGGACACAGCGCTAGGCAAATATAGACTTAACCGAGATGACTTTCATCTGCCATCTGGTCTAGCACATGGTCTGACCAACAAACCCGAAAAATGCAGTTCAGTCAGATTTTTTTAATTTTCTTCATCAGGGCTCTTAAAGGTGACTTATAATTTAAATTAAATTAAAAACATTTGAAATTAAAGTTTTAAATTTTTTAAGTTAAAAGGATTGAATTTTTTGAATTTTTTGAATTTTCTGAATTTTTAGAATTTTTGAATTTTTTAGAGTTTAGAATTTGGCTAATTTATGTCTAGAGTTATTCCCTGAAAAATGCTCAGGCTCCCCAGCTAATCTCTGATAAAAGCTAGATCGTTCGACACTCATCCCAAGGGACTGTACAGTACATGTTCATACAGCAAGTACCTACATAAAATTCTTTTACATATTTTTATAATTAAGAGAGTTGAATTATTTTTGAAATTTTTGGAGTTGAGAATTAAAGAGTTAAAATTTGTGAAAATTTAGAGAGCTAAGATTTGTTTAATTTATACGTAGGGCTGTTGCCTGAAAAGCGCACTGTATCCCCAACTAATCTCTAATAAAGGCTAGAAAGCCATCCCCAGGGACTGCACATGTGCACACACTACACATGTGCATGCACTGCACATATACACACACTGCACATATACACACACTGCACATGTACACACACTGGACATGTACATAGACTGCACATATACATACACTACACATGTGCATACACTGCACATGTACATGCACTGCGCATGTGCATACACTGCGCATGTGCATCCAATAACAGAGAAGGACAATGGTGGATGGACGATTATCGTCTGAACCCTACCCGTACATCAGGCTGCAGGAGAAACCCTTTCAGATGAAGAATTATTATGTCACATAAACGCAGGTGTAATTATGTCGGACCATTCGGCATACAGTTTAGAGCACGCTAGGATCCAGTTTACAGTGAACGCAAACACCCTGTCCGTGGTGTTTTTCCACTCACACTTTCATGCAGTCTATGCAGTATCACAATGCCAAACAGCCCCAAATCTCGTTCCACGAAATGGGACGCTAAAATATACCCTGTTTACCATCCGAGCGTGTATGATGCAATAATGGATAATGTTTACAGTTTGTTTTACCGTGTATTGCAGTCCTCGTGTGTACTGTAACCCACACTAGCAGAAGGAACACAACTTTTCCGCGTATGCCGTGTTGGCACGGCGCTCATGATGAGAAGACGCCTGACCCCCACGACCGCGACCCGCGCCATGAACAGATGGCATTTAATCTCGTTATATACCGGGAAAATATACAACTGAAAGACAGTTCGCCGGTCGGTTCGCGGGGTTCGCGAGCGAGTTCTACGTGTCGAACGAGCTGCAAAATAAACACTGTAACGGATACGCAGACAGACAGATAGGCAGACAGGCAGACAAGCAGGCAGATAGGTCGCATATACGAGATCGCACACAGCTGTGCAGCATGTCAATCAGGAAAACGAACGAGTAGTGCACTTTCGAGTGGACAGACACCGAGACTGCAGGGCGTTGTAAGGTTTTAACACAACGTTTATTTAAGACAAAAAGCCAATTTCAGGACGAACGAACAGATGGGTTGTCGGCGTGTAATCCGTTAACAAGCCTCTCCTTCGTAACGTCACAAATTTAAGGGCCAGGAAAGCAGGAAAGCGGGCAAGGCAGACAAACAGACATTGCAACAGTATGTGTGTATATATATGTAACGGAAAAGTTGTCTGGAAAGTTGTTATAAGCTTCGGTGTGAAGGGACGCCGATGCGTATACTAGCGTACGCAAAGACATATCTTTGGGGATAGAAGTGTAACCAAGTATTCCATACTCCTGTACATTGAGTGCTCAAGTATACGGACCTAAACTCAACGACGCAAGCCTCGCGCACAGCAGGAAGACGTTTCGAGTTATAGCAGCAGATAGTAAGTAAGAATGTGTTGAAGATGTTCCCTCATCGCGTCCATCGACCTAGATTTAACCCTTACTTACTTGGCCTATCTGTCTATCTGCCCCTCTGCGCCTGTGTCAGTCTACATAACGGCTAAGGACCTCTCTCTACGTGAGGTAATGGTATAATACGTGATAGAGTAATGTGTTGACGTAGGGGGGCCTCCGTTTTTTTTTGCCCTGGCAAACTGACCGGACGGATTAACACACTTTGTGTGTATGTATTTGTCGTTAGACGGGGGAATCA
>LRSR01005423.1:0-11824 GCA_001579985.1 Hypsibius dujardini | reverse complement strand
CTGTTAGTCTGTCTGTCAGTTGATCTGCCTGGTTGTTTGTTGGTCTGTCTATCCGTCTGTTTGCCTGCCTGCCCATCTGCTAGTTAGCTGGAGACCACCTGTGAGTGTTAACTAGGAAATTAGGTAATCAGGCGTGTTGATTCTTGCCTTTTGCTTACTTCCTGATGTTCGTTCACTGTACTTCCCAGGCGACGTTTTTTCTGTGAGAGCAGGACCGACTGCGGTCCACTTCACCACGGCAGCCACTTGCATTCTGGATCAATATTTACAACAACTACTAACAGTCTCCAGACCTATACAGAGTGTGTGGATTCGCTTCTCCGATCGAAATTCTCGCTGCTCCTGCACGTCAGTGTACTGCAAGTGTGCAAGCGCCTGTGCACGAGCGAAAAAAGCGAAATTGGATCCCTCAAGAGCAAACTTCTGCTGTCGTCGTGGCGTGTCGCGGTGTATATCACGCATCAGCTGCTGGTGCTAACAGAGTTCCTCTTGTAAAGTCACTAAAGTGACGCCAAAACGCCAGACTTACATTGCACGCAAATGCGAGTCCCACTGTGTGGGAGCGGGGATTCAGAATGATGGGAGGAAAAGCTAACGACAGACAGAATTAGACAGACAGACAGACAGACAGACAGACAGACAGACAGGCAGACTGGCACAAACAGACTTATTTTTTCGGCAAGTCGCACTGGAAGACCGTCCTGGAGATATGTGCTTCACATCGAGCGTGCTTGTTGAAAAAGTGTGGCTCTCGTGCGTTTGACAACGCGGATTCCGGCAGCAGCACACACGTCACGATGATATTGAATTTTGGCGTTCAAGCGCCAACTGGGTGCTGTGTTACATGTCTGGATATATGGGTTTTGGATGAATTTGGGGAGAGACGGTTTTGGTCGGGAAGAAAAGCGAAACTGGAGACACATAAACTGCGCGGTAAACAGCTCTCGCAAAATATTTTTCCCGGTTACGCAGAAAAGGCTCGGGCGGAGGGGTAATTGTTTCCTTATCCACGAGCCGTTCCCTGGAGAACTTCCTTCCGTTTCTCCGTCAAGGTCCTTGAAGGGCGCAAAGTGTCGTCGGGTCGGTCGAAAAATGATGAACGGAATATTACACCATCGAAAAACAGGAAGGACGCTAAATAAGCCCCAAAGATCTTTTTATCGTTGAAATTCATAAGTGACTGGAGAACTTTCCGCGAAGATTAGTGTGCAGCCCACGACAGGCAGGCAGAAAAAGAGACACAGACAGACAGACAGACAGACAGACAGACAGACAGACAGACAGACAGAGACGGACAGACAGACAGAGACAGACAGACAGACAGAGACGGACAGACCACAAGACAGACAACATATAGTTTCGTCTGAGATGGTATGATTTGCAGATTGAAAGAATGGTCAATATGCTCCACTTTGACGGTTGAAAACGCGAGCAGCGTTGAACCAGTAAGGTCGTGTGCATAGGGTCACAAATTTCCGGTCCATTCCCCCAAAATGGACGCTAATAAAATTAGCCGCTGCTTTTACTGCCGCGCACAACTCTGCAATTGCATGGCCATTACATTACGGCTGACAGACAGACGTTCATGCCTGAATCTCGCTTCTATCCCCAGCGGATCGGTCCACTGCTTTCTTTTCCCTCTTTTCCCTCCCATTTTCCATCTTGTTCGTTGCCCAATGTCGCAGTCCCGCTCTCATGCCTATCTGCCTATATGTTTGTCCTTCTAATCTCATCCCCTGTCTGTTTTGTCTGCCTTATAACTCCTGCACTCCGTATTACCGCTGCTACCACGCTGCATCGGAATGACAATACATTTTTTCTAATTTAACCCCGCGCTTACCCTCTTGTTTTGCTTTTTCTCTTCGCTCCCATCTAGCTTTCCAGACATCAGGCAACGACGACGACGACAACGACAACGATCAGTCCAGTTGATCCGGAAGAGGACGAGGACTACCCCGACGAGGAGGACGAGTTGACCACGCCCAGCGAGGACACCTCGATTGTCGATGAGTTCTCCGACATCCTCCCTGAGGACCCAGACGGTGTGGATCTGCTCGGAGGCGCGTCTTTCAACGCGACAGGTAGAGAGCGGAATGAGACGGCGACGAGCAGTCCGAGTACAACGACAACGACTTCCACCACGACGACCACGACAGTGGCGCCAGTGACGACCACGGCGATGACGGTCCGGATGAAGCCGGGAACTGGCAAGGCGAAGGCTGGAGGTCCAGGCATGAAGTCGAAGGCAGCGGTTGCGGTTACTCCGACGACAACCACGACGACCTCAACGACGACGACGATGTCTTCCGCAGAGCTAGACTTTGACTCTCCAGTCGAGCCAGAGGTCCCCGTGGTGGTGACGTCGACGGTAAAGCCTGAGGTAGAGTATGGCTGCTGCGCTTGCTTTGCTCTCGAACAGTGCCTGTGAAGCTTCCCTGCTAATTGGCTAATTAGGTTGATGTTTTTAACGCATGATGCTAACGCCTGCTAATTATGCCAGTCAAAATAATGTGAATCGGTTGATCGATTGATTGACTTGATTGACTGATCGATTGGTGGGTTCCTCGTGCATTTGAGACAATTTCTTCGAAGTTCGTCGTAGGTTTACCTTAGAGTTTTTGATTGGTTTGGGGAGTTCTCCTTCTACCCCCTCCGCGAACTGCGAGTGCGTTGACCCAGTGGGCCTACACACTTTTGGTTAATTATTAGTATTTATCTGGCCCCGTTCCGGACGGAACGTGGGAGTTGTATTTCACATTAGCCGTATCCT
The DNA here is from genome assembly GCA_001579985.1 of Hypsibius dujardini. NCBI lineage: Eukaryota > Metazoa > Tardigrada > Eutardigrada > Parachela > Hypsibiidae > Hypsibius > Hypsibius dujardini. Next base: position 9,054 of record LRSR01005423.1, on the reverse strand, counting down.
TTTGCGGTGTCGGTTATTAGATCCCCTCAAAGGCGGGGAGGTTTTTTCTCTGCTTCAAGCCAAGCTAGACCAAATTTCTGTTGGCTAAAACAGTTGAGTACACAGGCATACACAAATACAGGTAGAGAATTATTTAGAAATTCACGTCTGATAACGCGCACAACCTACTGGGAGCAGGGACAGACAGACAGACAGACAGACAGACAGACAGACAGACAGACAGAGCAGAGCAGCAGCAGACAGACAGACAGGCAGGCAGGCAGGCAGGCAGGCAGGCAGGCAGGCAGGCAGGCAGGATATAGAATAGAGCGACATAAACACAGACACACATGCAAAAAGACAGAAGTAACTCTTTTTTTGTAAGCAATATAAGACTTCCTCATTCAGACACATCATTTGTCAGCCACACACAATCAATTGTCTGTCGCTTTCCTGTTTCCTCTTGAGTCACGACTTCCAGGGTTTTTCCTGAAGCACTCTTTCTTTCAATCGGTATAATCGTGCTGTCTGGGTCAACTCGTCGGTTCACTCCAAGTGCGCAGTGGCGTGTAATATGTCGGGCTTTGTTGGCGGTTATGGGACGTATGTGTGTGACAGATGTTTCCTCCATCGCACGCCACTGCCGTGGTAGTGATTCAGCTGTCCTCTTATTTCCGTTTTCTGGGATCAATGTCAAGCCCAGAACAAACGTCGGGGCCTCCCCATGCAGCCCTCTACGATGCCCTTCAAGGGTCTCGATTTACGATGCCTCCCGCATCACATAACAGCCACTATATATTTATCTAGCTAATTCTGTTTACAGTTAAAATATATCTCCATCTAATGTGTATATAGACGTTAAATGGAATAGTTACGAAATGAGTTTGACCTATTGCTGATCCGGATTTTTTATTTATTTCTCCAGAGTGGACTGGTACCGATCAATCTGCGGAATGACCACATCGAAGGCTCCGGCCACGGTCCCGGCAGCGGTGGGATGATGAATACCGGCAATCCCACTGACGATACGGATGACACGGACGACCTCGACACGGTGGACGTCTTCCCGGAGGAGGGCTCCGGCCACGGCAGCGAGAGGATGCCCGGCAGGGGCGGCGCCGGTATGCCTTTCAGTCCGGCCAACAGCCGCGACGGTGGTGGCGGTGTCCGGGAAGGATCTGGAGGTATTGTGATGGTTCCTTTAAGTTGTTGATGCATCGCGATTTATGTCGTGGTGGTTCCTTTAAGAGGCAGTTTTTGATGCATCGCGATTGTTTTTTCATGATTCCGTTGTTTTTGGTGTAGTTACGCCAGCGGAGGATATCTACTACCAGTCGACGACCAGTCGAGGAAATCAGGTCTTTACCACCGCTGCTTCTACCGCAACGACAACCACGCAAAGCACCACTTCCGCTGATCTCGTGCGTCGCTTGAGTTGCACTTTTGTGTTTCGCGCTTTTCTATCACCTTTCTTTCCTCTTCTGATTTTGTCTTTAGTTCCCCTTCTTGCATGCCTCAATGAGTATAAATGAGACGCCATCTATAAATATTGATTATATAGCAAGCAGTACGCACGCTTAGCTGATTCAGTCTGTACTTGATTGATTGATTGAATCTACCGACGTTTTTTTGAATATTGTTTTTCATATTTTTCATTTCAATTGCAGGAGTTTTTTTATTGAAATTAAATGAAAGTCGGCACGTTTTTATTTACAATAAAAAATTTTAAACAACTTTTTCGTTAGAGTAAAGGATAGTTTATTCTACCAAGACTCTGTTCGTCTGCTGCTTTTAAGTTGCGCTTTATTTCGCTTCGCTTTGGTCTCTCTGCACTGCTCCGCTTCATCTTCTGTCGCTTGTGCTGCGTTCTACTGCATCACGTTGGCTTCACTCATTTGGGTTTTGGTCCTTTCTGTTTTGCAGGTATTTTCCACGCCGGATTCTGTATCCACCACAGAGGACAACGGCCATGACATCGATCATGACAAGATTGATGAGGAAATTCGGACGGAATTCGGCAACGAGAATATTGTCCAGAAGACGCCCAGTAGCACTACAAGTTTACTTGCTCAACCTGCCATGCTTGCGGGTACGTCACAGAGCCTCCTATTTGCCTGCTTTTTTCTTTGTCTGCCTCTCTCTTTGTCTGTCTGCCTTTGTGCCTGTATGCCTTTGTGCCTGTCTGTTTGTCTGACTGCTTGTTTGTCTGGCTATCTGTCTAGCTGATCTTTGTGTCTTTCTGGATGCTTGCATGTCTGCCTGTCTGTTTGTCTGTCTGCCTGCTTGTCTGACTGCCTATCTGTCTAGCTGTCTCCCTGTCTGCAGACGTGTGGAGGTTACTGTATTTTCGTGTCTGTTTACCTAATATCCGTCTCCTCTTTCCAGCTGTGATCGGCGGTGCTGTAGTCGGGCTATTATGTGCCATCCTTTTGGTCATGTATCTCCTGTACCGGATGAGGAAAAAGGACGAGGGCAGTTACGCGTTGGAGGAGCCGACCAAACGGCCGGGCGGTTACATGAGGGCCCCTACAAACAGCTCCAAGGAATACTACGCATGAGACGGGCGCGAGCCAGCAAGCAAGCGAGAGAAATAATCATGCCTTCCTGTTTCCGGAGAGAGACCATGTGCCCTTTCAACTTCTTATTAGAGAGACGTTGTCGTCGTCGTCGCCTCACCACAACCAGGCCGCTTTGCATTATCCCGAAGAATACGTTGTGTACAGACTTGTTACGTGAGACTCTTCTCCTTCTCCTCCCCCAATACATCTATCACGAAGACCAGTCCTCATCATCGTGTCATCATCCGCCACGAAGACATTGTTGCCAAATTGCGAATCTGCGGTCGAGCTGTCCAGTCTCTCCTGACCGGACGGACACGCGCATCTCACTTTACAGTGCAGTGGACCCCGACAGACGTGCAGTGGACCCCGACAGACGTGCAGCTACGTTGTGTGCATCTTCTCCTTCTCTCTTATTTTTCTCCTCTTAGAGTTTGAATTTCCGACTCTTCTGCAGATGATGGCGGTTTCATCTCGGGTCGTCGCGCCGATTAAGTTGAAATGATATTGTGATTTTCTTTTCTTTTTTTAAGAAGCCAAGCTCTAATACCAATAACGTGTCCGTGTGTGTCTCTCGTCGATGTGTGTGTCTCTTCATTCGTCTATTCCGTTTTAGCGTACGCATCCGTTTTTCCCCCCAGTCGCTTATCGTTTTAGCCTTCATTTTTGTTTTGTTTTTGGCCCTTTGGTTTTCACAGTTTGAGCATCATTTTTCGTCGTGTTAATTTTTCTTCTCTCGCGTACGCGGAATTGTTGATTAAGCCGGATAAAATTTATTAACTCCTACCTAGTTCGTGGATCCGATCCGATCGGTGCTTTGGTGGTGTGCGGCCAGTGATCGCGGATTAATCTGCGGAGAATACGGCGGGGAGAGGCAGATGGGGTCGGAAGCCCCGATTGTGCAGGGAGGTTTAAGCCAGAGATCTTGTCGCGGAAATCCGCTTGTCTGTTGGCCGCACGTCTGAAGCACCCGGCCAGGTGCTGAATGAAGGGCCTTCCGGTTCTGGGACGTGCAATCAGGGCAAGCAAGAAGACTTACGCAACAAGCTGTGCAAGAAGCGACATGCAAACAATCTGACAAAAATTTGGCAAACAGATAGCTACTAGATAAGAAGAAAGACAAAAAGACAGGCAAGAGTGGCAGACAGACAGACAAGAATGTACTCAACTAGGCAGACGAATGGGCAGACAAACAAGAAATATGCAGGCAGGAAGACAGGCAGACTGTCAAGACAGACCAAAAGATATTCAGGCAGACAAATCAACGTACAGACAGTCAGGCAGACGGACAGACACAGACAAGCAGACAAACAGTTAGGCAGACAGACAGACAGGCAGACAGACAGTTAGGCAGACATACGGGCAGGCAAACAGTCAGACAAACACGCTGTCAAACGTGAGCCAGACAGGGAAATATGATCTCAATAGGAGAAATCGAAACAAGCAGCCTACTGCGCGCACTCCTTTATGAGTCCAACCTAGTATTTAACTTCCGGTGAGTTTCACCTCACACCAGCACAACTAACGATATTGGACAATCAAATTGCGCTTCTCTGTCTAGACCCAGCCGCCATTCCAAATTATCTGCTACGTTTGCGTGAACAATAAGCCGGGAGTCGGGTTGGGGAGAAACAGGAACCCTGTGATTACTGGTAACCCAAATAAAACGCAATTGACATACATACTCTCCCCGTAAACAAAAACTGCCTTCAAGACGTCTGTTCACCTTTCACCCCTTCCCGCCTTAGTTCTTAATACTTTCAAGTATAGGGATGTGAGACCTCCCGTCGGGAGAAGTGAAAGCAAACTTTTTAGGACCCGATGGCTTTGTCACGACTGATTTGCGTGAAAAGGTACGACAAGAAAGGCGAAAGAAGTAGCAACGGACTTCAGTTCAAAGGCGGAATATGAAAGGATTGTAGGACAAGTAAGCAAGCGTAAAATTAAATTAGTGCGTTACCTTAGGTGACAATTACGCGAATAATGGAAAGCTCGTCTAAGGCTCAGCAGAAAAACCCGGTAAGTTGACTTCTTGCGAACGGGAGCAGAACCTCACGAATTCCGTCAGCGAAACTGACGCACGGCGGTGCGCCCAGTTGTTGAAGTCTCTCACAAGACAACTGCGCGTCTGGAACGATAAATATATAATATATAAATATATATAATATAAATATATAAACATATCGCAGACTGAGAAAAACAACTTAACTATCTCAACGTGAAGAGACCGCTAGAGAGGCCGACCGACAAGCAAATAAACAAAGAGACAGACAGACAGACAGATATACAAACAGACAGACAGACACAAAAAGACAGCCAGATAGACGAAGAAATAGACAAATGGACAAACTGATAGGAAGACAGACATGCAAACAGACAGACACGTAGACAGACAGACAGACAGACAACCAGACAGACAGTCAGATAGATAAAATAACAGACATGCAAGCAGACTTTGAATATTCCAGGCGGACATTGGGTACATAAACTCATAGAGAAGCATACCGAATGGTCGAGCAGCACCGCTGGTTGGCTTTTCGGAATCTGCCTTGATATGATTCAACGTCCAAGAAGGACCCAAAACGGCTGCCATTTGACGGACCATTTCATATTTTGTCAAACACTCAGCGGTGGAATGATGATAAATTCCTTTCACGGCATCAGACTGATTAAAAGAAAAAACTTAAATCGATCTTTGTTTGCATCACGTGAAGTTTACGGACCGCACCTTCAAACGAGCTTCCGCCAAAACCAGGATGCCCGCGGCTATATCCTTGGCATGGGTAGGGTACCGGCGTTCGTAGTTCGAAATGACCGCCGGTTTGGAAGGGTCCTGAACTTTCTCAAACAAAACGGTTATAGCGGATTCCGAAAGTTTCTCCACCGCTCCGTATAAGACTGAAATCCGCAAGACGGCAGCACCTGCATAAAGGAAGAAAAAGAATCGATCGAGCAGTACTATTTGTATTGAGTTCGCTGTCCCGTTGATTGTTGAATCAAACAAGATCGAATTCCTGAAGGTGTTTTGTAAGCTCTTACCATCTGGATTGACTTCAAGGACTGCTTGTTCGCCGGCGAGCTTGCTTTCGCCGTACTTATTCAACGGATGCGGCACAGCGTCCTCTTTGTAAGGTGGCGACTCTCCATCAAAGACGTAATCCGTGCTGATGTAGATCAGAAATACTCCATGTCGTCCTGATGAGAAGCAAGGAAAACATTTCTGACACGCTCTCTAAGCGAAGGAAGCAAATCAGGTATCGTCGACAACCAGCGTCGTCAATTGATAGATTGATTGATTGAACAGAAAGATATGAACTAACTCACAGTACACTGTCGCATGAATTGATAGATTGATTGATTGAACAGAAAGATATGAACTAACTCACAGTACACTGTCGAATAAATTGATAGATTGATTGATTGACTGCTTTGCTGAGCTCAATCTGCAGTTTCCCAGTCTATATCTACTAGTAGCTGCTACTAGCACTAGCGAAAGCAGTATTTTTTAAATAACATGTTGAATTTAGACGATGTATCAAAACTGAAATGCACATACTAGAATTGCTATTTCAACAGTATCAGATCTCTTTCCACATGTGAACTTACGGGCACACTCGGCGAGATCTCGTGTCGCGTCGACGTTTAATCTCTTCGTCTCCTCCGGCTTACTGGCCGCCGCATCAGGGTCTTTTTCCGCGGCGCAATGAACAATCACGTCGGGCTAGGAAGAAAGAGCGCACCGATTTTCCTTTAAGGGGAGACCAAGCAGAACCGATCGACATTATCGATATGAGAAGAGGGGATTCTAAATGTTAATCAATACATCAATCAAGCAATCGATGACATAGAGAACGCTAAAAATGACTCCATCTATCAATCAAGCAATCGATTACATAGAGACGGCTAAACGCGACTCAATCCATCAATCAAGCGATGAACTGCCCTTACGAATCAACAGTTTCTTTTGCGATCAATTCATCAATCAACGCCTCGTCCGAATGAAAAAAGTAGGTACCTTTTCCCTTTGGATAAGATTTTCGAAAGCCACCTTGTCGGTGATGTCAAGCTTGACCAAGTTCGGGTGCAGATGGGCACGCGAAAAAGCCAGACCAACCGTACGCCATCCCGCGGAGGAAAAGGTCTGCGACACTGCCCGACCCAGCAGACCGGAAGCGCCGGTAATCACCACACACTTCGACGCGGAAGGAGGATCCTGCAGGGCCATTTTTTCCCCTCAGGAAAATTCTAATTCTACCGAATGAAAGGAGTGACTACTTTTATTACAATTTTATTGCCGCCGCCGCGCACCTGGATTAGACAGTTTAATCAGCTGTGCAGCCCAATGTAAAATCAGCTGTGTTGTGACGTCAGTGACTTCCACTCACACTCCCGCAGTGCCACCTACAGCATAAGAAAGTGCATTAACCATTTGAGAAGAAAGGAGTTGAAGTCGTTTATATTTATATTAAATATAATGGATAATTCAGCTGAGACGTGCTAACTGGCAATTAAGGATTAAACTTTTTTCATAGTTTTTCTACGTCCATGTGTGGCCTCCTTTCTCGCAACCAGTAATACGTCGTACTGTTCATCAAAAGGCTTGCAGTTTTCGATATAATGAAGTGTCTCAGTTTTGGTTGGCGCAGTCGGTTGATTGATTGAACGACCGAATTCCGTGTGTGTGTGTGTGACTAACTGCGTGAGCTTTGATTGAATCCATCGATCAATTGATTGAACGACCGAATTCCATGTGTGTGTGTGACTAACTGCGTGAGCTTTGATTGAATCCATCGATTGATTGATTGAACGACCGAATTCCATGTGTGTGTGTGTGTGACTAACTGCGTGAGCTTTCATTGAATCCATCGGTTGATTGACTGAACGACCGAATTCCACGTGTGTGTGTGTGACTAACTGCGTGAGCTTTGATTGAATACATCGATTGATTGATTGAAGGATTGGAACGCGGCTTGACATCATGGCGTCAAAGAACGATACTCAAGCTTCAGTCGCTGTCTCCGCCAAACCGCTGCGGTGTCCGGAGCACTTCCCCTTCCCGTTTGAGCCGTACCCGATACAGGTGGACTTTATGCGCAACATATTTTCTACCATTGAAGAGTCGAAAATCGGCATTTTCGAGAGTCCCACCGGAACGGTTGGTATTTTTTCTTCTTTCATTCCTTCCCTTGCTGGCTTCTTAATGAACGGACTGTTTGTTTTTGCAGGGCAAGTCGCTGAGCATCATTTGCGGCTCACTCACCTGGCTGCGGGAGTATAAGGACAACATGACTGTGTCGTTGCAGGATCTGCGTGAGCAGGAGTAAGGAGGAAAACGAAGATTTGAGCGCTCGATATTGGCATTGGCCATACAGAGAACTCTGTCGCTTGATTGAATGATTGAATGCGCTTTTGTCGGCCGAAAAGTTTAGACTGATTGATAAGATGGAAAAAATTAATAATGGCATTTCTTAAGCTGTTCACGAGCTTCGCTGCGTTTTTTAGATCATTTCTGTTTGTAAGCCTTTTGGTATATTTAACTGTCTGTCTGTCTGTCTGTGTGTCTGTGTGTTTGTGTGTCTTTGTGTCTGTCTGTCTGTCTGTCTGTGTCTGTATGTCTGTCTGTATTCGTGCTGCCATTTCAATTTCAATATCTTTCAATTTGGTTGAATTTTGGACTATTGTCTTTCTGCACAGAAAAGCCGTGGAGAAATCGTCAGCAAGCTCTACCGGTAAAGTTGGACATCCTGGTCCGTGGATTGTCACCATCACCAGACCGGTCGTGTTATGTTTCGTAGATTGGCTCTCGGCTGATTATGAGACGTTTAAGTTAAAGGAAAAGTTGAAAGCACAGCGCACCAAGATTGAAAGTGATCTTCAACGGGAGTTGCAGTGGAAGAAGCGGAGAGAAAAACTCGCTGAGAAGCGGAAAGCAGCAGCGGTAAAAGCCTCCTCCCTCCATGTTGCGCACTGACAAGGTTGGTTTTACTCGTGGCATACTCAGTTTCCGTGTGTAGAAGAAGGGTGATGAGGCCCTGTCGGAATCGGATGCGAATATGCGCTCCATCGAGAAGATCCTGAAAGAAGCCCGGAGCGGCCAGATGGCCGATCTGCCGGACGCGCACTTGATGCCGGACGAGTACGAGAGCGACGAGGAGAGCCCGCTGGTCGATGCCAATGCCGACACCGAGCATGTCCGCAAGGTAAGTAACAATGGGGTCTTGCGTTGGATATAAAGTACGCGTAAGTGAATTCAAAGGCTACACCCATTTTTATTAGATTTATTACTGCACAAGGACGCATTCCCAAATAACGCAGTTCATTAAGGAATTGAAACGGAGTCCCTTCGGATCGAGTACTCGTGTGTCGGCCCTTGCATCGCGACAGGTACAATGTATGATTGATTGTTTATGGGCTTTTGCCCGTATTTATAATACACGAGGATGGGTAAGGGGAAGGCGGTTGCATCGGGATTTTCTTCCTGCAGAATCTCTGTGTGTTTGAACCGGTCCGGCAGCTG
>LRSR01005420.1:0-14982 GCA_001579985.1 Hypsibius dujardini | reverse complement strand
CATCGGATAAGGGGACATTCCTTTGACCATCAGCTACTCCAAATGACGGATGCGCTCCGATTTCTTCACAAGCTAGACGAACAAAAGAATAACAAACCGTGAGGGCACGTGGCCTCGACAGAAATCAAATACAACAATCAACGTATAAGCGTTGCGGTATTCGACGTCAAACCTCATTTCGAGCGTTTGGAAGGGAATCCAGAAGCTTGTTTAGGGAGGCTTCCTTTCGCAAGTAACGCGAGAACGAAATTCCAGCGTCCACTTAATCCTGCTTGTATATGTGTATTTCCAGATTGACGTCATGGTCTGTCTGCAACGGCGGCATTTCTTAATCACTAGGGCTGGTAGAACGACTGGGGGCGGGACGACGGAACGGCACTTCCGGAGAAGACATAATAAGGGCGACAGGAGTCGAGTCAGGAGGAAGAACTGCCGGAGTATAGATGAAGGGGGAAATAGACGGTAGTTGATTGTATGGAGGCGGGAGTTGAAGAGCCAACCAAGTCGCATCAGCTTCAGCCTCGGACGTCGTGGACGAGTCAGGCAAACTGATGTCACTCAGGGTGGATGATGCAACGCAAGGAATTCATGGCTCTGTCGACGCCGGATGATTGCCAAACGGAGTTGGGGGAAGAAATGCATTAATAGGTGACCCAGCACGAAGGTTAGCAAAACGCTGACAAGCCTCGTCTTTGCACAACGCAAACAGGACTTGTTTGGACTGGAAACAGGACAATGCAGCCGTCACGGTGGACTCCGCCGGAGTAACATGTAATGCAGCATCCACAGCTGGGTAGGACTAGCGGTAATATAACTCTGGAAATTTCCTGAAACGAGTCGCAAAATAATCAACGGACTTATGCCAGCGGCGATCCTGCAGATGTGCTGCAGGCGGGGATGCTGGAGACTTCCTCAAAACTGCAAGAAATAAAGCAACAGGCAAAGCAGAGCAACTTCTGTCACCAGTAGTATGAAAAGTGACCCGTTCAAATAAGGGAGAGCGGGGAAACAAATAATAATAAAATATAATTACAAAATACTAATACAAATATTATTATTAAGCAGTACACATACTAATACAAGGTAGTGCGAATGATATTAAAATAATAAAATATTATTAACTTGACTTATTAAGACACGTTTATCTTCCAAAACGTGTAGAAAAATTGCAAAAATTCAAAAAAACATTTGTAGGAAAATAGCTCTTTGCCGCCAAAAATATTTAAAATTACTTAAAAATGTTGTGAGCGTCGAGCCGAGAGCTTGAACGCTCATTATAGAAATACACAGACGCACCAATCATGCAATCATAACATACACGAATAGGAGTAGTGGGGCGTAATTTGCGGAGCACTGCCCTAACAAGGGCACCTGGCCTTGACAGAGATCAAATACATCAATCAACGTATTCAGTAATCGCTTCCAGTAATCGACGTCACACCTCATTTTGATCACCTACATGTGTCTCAAGTCTGTGGATCTTTCGCTTCAAGTCGGCAAACTCTTTCTTCAGGTCGGCAATCTCTTTCTTCTGGTCGGCACTCTTCTTCTTCAGGTCGGTAATCTTTCTGCTGGTCCTTCAGCGCCTTCTCCATCCGGTCCAACCTTCCAAGAAGCCCGTTAACACCTAAGGCTATGAGCAGAATGGAATCCCGGATGGAATACCTGATCCTAAAAAAAAACCACTAGTTAATCGTAAGCGAAAGTCGTTAAAAAAAGTGAAAAGGATCACCCAATCGATTACAAGTCGAATGAGTAACTCGGCCAATCAACCAATCACGTAAATGGATTAGTACACAAAAAAACAGCAAAAACCTTGCATTGGTTGAGTTAAGCCGTTTGACTCGTGCTCATTGCACTTATATTAACTGAGATATATGGCTTACCATAATTAACGCACACGTTTTGTCTCATGTGTACCAGTACAAATACTACACGATGGAACTGAATCGATTGACCTCCGTCAATGGATCGGATTGATTCCATCGAGACATTGACATTCTCCGCTTCTCCACTGATGTTCGCTGCAAAAAAGAATGCCTATCTATTCAAGAAGGTAAGAACGATAAAAAAAGGTTGCAAAGATGCAGAGGGCAGTCAGATAGGCTGGCAAATTATCGATGAAAGTAGCGAACACTTGCCTGTTCTCCCGTTTTTGTGACTATTTTTTTCCTCTTCATTTCCTAAATGGCTTGCTTGCATGATTGCTTTCTGTCTGTTTATGTATCTGTCCGGCTGCCTGTTTGCCTATCTATTTCCGGTAATTTTTAAAATGTATCGACAGTTACTGCGTTGATTTTTTCATCTCAGCTCGCGAAATCTATCAATCAACGCGACGATGGCTGTGTTGTTTGAAAAGTGTAAGGCAAAATTTAATTTTTCATTGGTTTTCTTCATTAATTATGCGTTCACATACAAACCAAACACCACAGACTCTTTGGTGTCAGACGCCAGCAAGAGCTCCAGACGCCGTATATCGTTCTATCGGGCGCCGCAAGCGCAAAGGGTCCTACACTCATCTCGAAAAGGTCCAATTATTAGCTGCCTTTAAATTTGTCCTGTTTATCTTATGTATGCTTGAGTTCTTGGTATGGTTCCGAATCAGTGAAACGAAAACATTGGTTTGTAATATATCTCAAAAGCTGTTTCGTTTTTTCACATCAGCCTCACGCAATCGATCAATCAACGCGACGACAGCTGTGTTTAAAAAAAGTACGTAGCACAAAATTTCATGGGGTTTCTTCCATCATGCGTAAACGTAAAAAGCAAATACCACATACTCTTTGACGAGAGATAAGATGCGAAAACACCGAAATCAAATCAATAAAAGGAACACAAGTATTTCATTCGATGGTTTCACATCAACGAGATCTGGGCAGTAAATGAGACTGGAAGAATGGGAATCACTTATTTGCGATCTTCAGCTTGTGCTCATTCTTCACTTTCTTCAGCTGTATCGGATAAGGAGACACCCCTTTGAACATCAGCTTCTTCTTCAGATGACGGATGCGCTCCAATTTCTTCCCAAGCTGGAAAAACAGAGAAGAATAACAAACTTAAAGGTACGGGCTTATAGATTATAAGGACATAAATCAAATACAACAATCAACGAATAAACAACGCAGTATTCGACGTTAAACCTCATTTCGATCACCTACCCCTGTCACAAGCCCGTAGGTCTTTCGCTTCAGAACCTGGTACTCCTTCTTCAGGTCGGCCACCTCCTTCTTCAGGTCGACAGCTTCCTTCTTCAAGTCGGTAACCTCTTTCTTCAGGTCGGCAATCTCCTTCTGCTGGTCCTTCAGTGCCTTCTCCATCCGGTCCAGCCTCCCAAGGAGCCCGTTAAAACCTTGGGCCATGAGCAGAATGGCCTGAATCCCGGCAGGAACACCTGGTCCTCAAAAAAACACTGGTTAGTATAAGTCATAAGTAAGTAGCTAGTTAGTTTCAGACAATCAAAGGCAAACATGCTTACATGGCAGGTAGGTAAACAGACAGACAGACAGACAAACACACAGATGAAAAAAGAGGCAGGCAGAAAATATTTGAAGAAGCCGATCCGCAAAAACAGATTCTGTTTTAGGTTCTTATAAAGTCGGTGATAGGCGACGAATCCACGTGCGAGCGCGGTGTGAGCCACAAGCTCATCAATCCCTTAGTCATTCAAAAGACTTGTGGACTTACACTGCTGGCTGGTCCCGCGATCCTGTTTGCCGCATCCACCGATCCTGTGCGATCCATTTTGACGTGACATTCTTCCGACTATAATGAGAAACAACACGTCAGTAAAAATCTGAACTGTACTAAATGTTACCAAATTAAGAGAGTAAAAGAAGTAAAAATTTACTGGTGTAATCTTACGGTCTACAGCTGAGGTTACTTTTGTGTAAGTCATAGGCAATAGAATGCTTATAACAAATGAATTCAATATTGACAACGGAATCGTAAGGAAACTGCAATATAATGCAGAGGATAGCGCCGGGAAATAAAAACATCAAAATGCTACGATGTGGTTCGAGGGTCCGGGCTATAGGCAAAAGGAGCAGAGCAGGAGGTGATCAGATGGACAAATAGGGCGTAGTAGGGGTGGTCAAGTGTTTGAAAACCACCTCTTGCCTCGCCTTTTTTGCCCATTCCCAGAGCCCTCCAGTCTACTCAATTTTGTCGTTGACTGTACCTCGTTGCGCAAGCGTACTTTTTCGACCGCCGACGTGTGAGGTTGGTGTTTAAACGGAGGATAAGGGTATTTTGCCGTTTTCTCCTATCATGGCATTTTGATTCGAGTATTTAAAATTTCGACTCGAGTAAAAGCAGGCTCTTCCGTCGGTAGCCACATTTCGCAGCACAATGAGGCTTTGCCACTGCCGACGAACGACAGACATTTTTGCCCAGAAAAAGCAAGAAATTGCCCGTCGGCGGTCGAAAAGCGCGCGTGCGCAACGAGGTGCCACGATTATGACGGTCAGTTTTTAAACCCGGGCAGCGCACTCGGCCTGTGTGTGTTGACTGAGCACCAACTCGTGACAGAGGCGCGTGTGACGGAGGCGGGGCTTAATTGATTGCTATAATTGTGGCATCGCAATACGAGTACCGTATGCTCGCGATCCCAAGGGACCCTTTTTGCCCTACCCGTAAGTTTTAACCAACCCGGGCCGTGCCTATTCAGTGCCGTTCACCAAATCACCACTCTAGGGACAAATATACGGAAAAGCACGACTGTACAATCAATCAATCGAGCACAACGAGTGCGCTGTACGAAAATCAGCCAATCAGAGAACCGTGAATTAGATCGAACGTTCAATCGAGTCCAGGGGCGGTGCTTAGCTGTCCCTTGACATCGCGAGCATACGGCACAGTAAAAGTTCTGATATTTTTGCGTATTTCACAGGCGCGTTTTAACACGTTCGCGCCATAACGAACCTGTTCCGAGACCAGGTAAGGAATAGAAATGCGCCTGTGACGTACGCAAAATATGACCTTTACTGTATACTGATTCGGCATTCGATTTCCGAGTTTTTCTAAATTTTGGCAATTAATTTCAAGTAGCTAAAAAAGCATTAAAAAAGGAATAAGCGAAAGAGAAATCGCGTTGGAAAAAATACGATGACATAACGCCAGGAACCAGAAGCAATAGCGTTTCTCCTCTGATAAAAATTTTAAAAATTAAAATGAAAAGTTATCATGAAATGGAATGTAGTTAATTATCTTACCTGATTGCGTAAGTAGAGGAAACTTTTAAAGTGGATGATTTCCGGAAAATGGAAAAAATGGGATGACAAAAAAGGAGGTAGTGGAGGAAAATGGCGTAAAAGTGAAAGACGAAATACAACGCGAGTTGGCCTCGGCAGTTGGCAAAACAAAGCACTGTACGGCAGTGAGAGAGTGGAGAAAAATTGCGTAAGACTGAATGACGAAATACACACATGGCAAACCTTGCGCTAACCGAGTTAAGCTATTACACTCGTTCAACGCATGACTGTTGTACGCAGCCCGAGTTAAAGTGCTTGATTCGGTTAGCGTAAGGTTTTTGCCATGTGAGTACAACGCAAGTTGGCCTTGGCACTTGACACAAAGGACGGTACGGCGAGGAGACTGCTGATTGGATGAGAGCTGGCTGGGGGCCGGTTTCAGGACTCTGTTCATGTACTTCATGTACTCTGCCTGACTGATTGCCTCCATGCCTGTTTGAATGAATTATCCACCGGCTCCATTTCGCCCACTATTTCACTGTATTCTCCCTGAAATGCTAAATGCAAAATGACAAAAAATTGTTCGGAAGCAGAAGAATGCGCATTCAATTCGGATCTCACGTTTTTGAGATCACCGGCCGATCGATGCTCTACCGTGGCTCTCTTCGAGACCTTTATGGTATGTTTATCGCTTCTGTCGGCCTTAGCCGCGCCGCTCGTGAAAGCTTCGGCTTTACTGAAGAAAAAAACAACAGATACTGCAGGAAAGACAAAAGTCGCACTAGGATAAAGATAAAGATGCAAGAACGACGACATGGAGAAGAAGCGGATAGATCACAGACAATGTCAAGAAATGGTGCAGACAGGCAAGCATACAAGCATGTAGTAGACAACCATCCAGGCGGGCATTCAGCCGGCCAGGCCGATATCTAGACAGCCAATCAGGGGTTAGACAGACATACAGACAGACAGACAGACAGACAGGCAGGCAGGCAGGCAGGCAGGCAGGCAGGCAGGCAGACAGGCCGACAACCGACAGACAGAGACAGACTTACTGGCCATGTTCCGACAGGGTGTACTGAACTTGAAGCTCGACCTCGTCGGATCTCGATGCCTACCACAGTTTTTCTTGTATGTGACTCAACATGAAAGGATTCACGCAGACATGACGTCACAAACCACTGCCATGGTCGACCATTTTTTCCCCAATCGTAAAAACGCTTACTCCCACGGATTCGGAGATTTCACTCTGAACGGTGAATTTTTCCAACCAAACGGATCAAACACACTATACACCGGCTAATCAAAGGTCAAACCAACCCCACACGCCCACCCAGACCGGGTGCAGAAGGAGGAAGAAGAAATTTGTCCAGTAAAACTGCTAAAAATCAAGCACGACTAGACTGCCCAAAGTGTCCGCTGAAACAGTTCAGTCTTCCCCACAACTATGCAATCTACATTTTCGTCTACTTCTTAAAATCCAACAAAGGTGAGCCTTCTTCCTCCGTTGTATTCCGGCTAGCCCGTGAAGAGTGACGCGACGATTGCGCGGCAAGTTGCGGCGGCGGCGGCTCATCTTGCTCTTCCCCTATCGCGCCGTACTGGTAGATCGACGCGCGGATTCGTTTCCGATGCAGCTCGTGCATGAATAGGGCACTAAAGCTCATATCGGCCGCGGTCAGTTCCATCGGGGAAGACTGCAGCTGGAGGGGCGAGCACGCGGAACTCTTCTCCATCCCAGAATTGGTCATCGCGGTGTTGAGTAAGCCGGCGTTGCCGCTGCCCGATAAGGCACCTTCTTCGCGTTTCAAGTCCCCACGAGCTAGATGAAAAACAAACAGCCAGTCAGTCAGTCAGTCAGACAGACAGCCAGTCAGTCAGTCAGACAGACAGACAGACAGGCAGACAGACAAACAGATAGACAGGTAGACAGACAGGCTGACAGACAAACAGACAGACAGACAGACAGACAGGCAGGCAGAAAATCGAGCGATCGAGGCACTTAAGAGCAACCCCATCAAGGAGTCAGTCAGCTAGGCAATCAAATATTTCAAAAGACCGGTCAATTCGAAAGTCAATCTCACAAACTGAACAGGCCACCCGGTTAGCAATTTCGGCACACACCACAAGGGTCGACAACACAACCGAAAGTACGCACCATATCCTTCTATATGCCCCGTGGTGAAGTCCTGCCCGCCGAACATGGACCCACACATGAGTCCCTGCACTCGCTGGCCCAGCGGCATTAGCGACGCCAGCACCGCGTTCTCCTGCATATTCCCCTCGCCGGTCTGCATCTGCTGCGCTCCGCGCTCCACCTGCTCGCGGATCTTCTGCATGAACCAGACGGCCTCGGCGGGCGGCTTCCACTCGGGATTCATCAGTTTGAAGTGGATCAACGACAGCTCCGTCTTGCCCTGGTCCGCGCGATTGCGCTCGCTGTCGAGGATGCGATCGGGCTCGACGAGACTGTCCGGCGTCCACTCGGGGTCGCCGTGCTTGCGGACGTCCATCTCGGCGAAGGAGCAGACGTCGCCGACGCCGACGAGGTCGACGGTGAAGTTCCGGAAGAAGTCCACGATGGCGAGGCTCTGCTCCCGCAGGCAGAAGTACAGGATGAAGGGCGTGACGACCGGGCTGAAGAGCTCCTCACATATGTGCGAGAAGCGGTACTGAAAGAGGCCGGCGAACTCGGTGCGCACATCCGTGGTATGCGCACGGCCCTTCCACGTCTCGGGAGCGTAGTGGATCTCGGAGATTACGATGGAAAGGAGGTTCTCAGGGAGGAAGACGGCGTGCTCGTCAGGGATGCAGGCACGGCAGCCCGCCACAATCACACCTGCCATTGTAAAAATTTTAATGGATTGATGATGGATTAATTGATTGGCTTGACAAATAGATTGATTGATTGGTTTGACTGAAATCATATTGGATTGATTGATTGATTGGCTTGACTGAATCATTGGCTTAAGTCATGGATTGATTGGCTTGATTGATTGATTGGCTTGACTGATGGATTGATTGATTGACTTGACTGAAATCATATTGGATTGATGATGGATTGATTGATTGGCTTGACTAATAGATTGATTGATTGGTTTGACTGAAATCATAGTGGATTGATGATGGATTGATTGATTGGTTGGCTTGATTGAATTATTGGCTTAAGTGATGGATTGATTGGCTTGATTGATTGATTGGCTCGACTGATGGATTGATTGATTGACTTGACCGAAATCCTAGTGGATTGATGATGGATTGATTGATTGGCTTGACTGAATCATTGGCCTGAGTGATGATGGATTGATTGATTAATTGGCTGAATGCAGACATTCTACGGAAAAAAATGCCAACGACATTCACCAGGGAGTCCTCGTACTAAGGTCTGAAAATTTCTTCTAAGCTTTTTTGTCTATTTGAAGTTCAAATAGGCAAGAAATTTAGAACCCAGACAAACAGGTTCAATTATCAATCTGTTTTCTCCTTTGTCTGGGTGACGAATTGTCCACTCCCATCGGCCACAGCGTCTTGCCAGTCTGAAACACCATCTCTTCTTTATGCCCGTCAAATCTCGTGACTCACCGAGCACAGTCAGCGTCGTTAACATATGCGACACCTTCAGAACATCCTCATCCAACACCGTACAGAAGATCAACACCGCCAGCAGCGATCCGGCGATGAAGGCGACATTCTTCGCCAGAATAGTCACCAGGGGCGAGGTGAAGATGTTCATGTACATGGTGGCGGGTTTGTAGGCGCGGTTCAGCCGCGCATTCAGTTCGTGCTCGAGTTCGTTGAAGTGCCGCAGGTTGAGGCGTGCGTAATTGGACCAGCGGCGTGAGCCCAGCGTACCCGGGTCGCGCTTGATGATATCGGCGTAGTCGAAGAAGGCGTACAGGATGCGCCAGACCAGCACCACAGGACAAAAAATGAAGTTCACCTAAAGTATCAAGAGACACAACGGGATTAGTTTGCAAAGCGGGACAGCCAGAAAAATAGTCAAACAGACACACAGACAGACAGACCAGTAAACAGACAGACAGACAGACAAATAGTCAAACAGACAGACAGACAGACAGACAGACAGACAAATAGTCAAACAGACAGACAGACAGACAAGTAGGCAGACAGACAGACACATAGACAGACAGACTGACAGACAGGTAGACAGACAAAGAGACAGGCAGGCAGACAGGCAGGCAGACAGACAGGCAGGCAGACAGGCAGGCAGACAGGCAGGCAGACAGACAGACAGATAGACAGACAGACCGAGCGGAAAACGAAAACAACATCAACACAGATCCAAATCGAGATTGTCCGTTCGGTGGTCCCTGAGAAAAAGCCCAATTACCAAAGCTGTCCATGCGATTCGTCGGCGTAGCTGCGCGGCGACTTCCGCTCGGCGTCCGTAGACTTTGTACTCCTCCCGCAGCTGCCAGTTATGCTCGAACGGCGAACCGATTCCACGAAAGAGGATAAACTCCAGGTTGTAGAGGTAGCTCTTGCTGAGGAAGGTCGATCGGCCGATAAAGGGCGTGAACAGTGTGACTGGCAGTGTTTGTTTGTTGATCATCGAGACGAGATAGTTCTCCACGCGAAGGATCCGATGGTAGATGTCCAGTTCCGTCAGCTCCGATTTGTGGATACACATCTGGTGGACCTTCTGAGCAGACAGCAGTCGCTGCAGAACTTCATGCCACGTCAAGTTCACCAACTCATAATCCTCGATTTTGAGCGCGATTCTGAAGGGGGGAAAAACCGTCAGTCACCCTCACGAGCGCCGTCTGGATGAGATTCATTCTGTTCTAAGCCTGAAGCGTTAACTTTTTGGTTCTTGCTGGGGAATGCTTAGTGCCAATTCCATAAACCGGTCAAAGTGAAAATCAATCAATCACTCAATCAAATCAATGAATTAATCACTTAATCGAATCAATCAATCAAATCAATCAATCCATTAATGAATCAAATCAATCCAATCAATCAATCGACTGATGAGTTGTCCTTGTTTTTCGTCGAAAGCGCCCAGCAACGTACCGATAGAAACGTCGTGTCTCTGAGTAGCTGAGAAAGTGGGAGAAAACTTTGGCAAGCCGGAACAGCCAAAAGGCCGCCGCGACAATAATGAGGAGTATCACGCCGGGCCGGAAGTTATGTACACACTGAGCGGTGGGTATGACAGCGTCGCTGAGGGTGACTTTCTGGCCGTACGTGGTGGAGTTGAAGCCGAATGTGATGTTGTTGCGCTCCCACCACTCGCGCCACGACTCGGGGATCTTGTTGGCGAAGAGGATGTCATAGTCCACACACTCCAGCAGGAAGGTGGAGAATATCACCACGTACGCGAACTGGACGAGCTCCAGGCATTCCTGCAGCATCATGCAGAAAAAGCCGTTGCCTTGGTGGTAGCGGTACACGCGCGTGAAGAATTTATCCAGATCAGCCTGAAAAAGAGCGACTCAATCAACTGACCAAGCGATGCACGGCAATGGAATCGCTATTAATGGAGTCGGTATTAAGCCAGCTAACTAGTCAATCAATCAATCGATCCATCATTCAACTGATCAATCAATCAACCCATCAATCAATCAATCAATCGAACGTTAACACAACATTTTCCGACAATTGAACTCTAAGAACGTCAGAAGCATAACCACCCACCACGTGATGAAACTTTGAAGATCTATTGTGCTCCGCGGGCATGGAGAAGGAGATTCCACCGCCGTGGTGGTGGTCCGGCGGAACGGCCGACGGCCCGGATGGGTAGTCGTGAACTGGTGGGCGATCTTCCCCACCGTTGATGGTGTGGTATCCTCCCGCAGTCGCCATTCTCGCGGGCGGGGTCGATGTGCCGTATTACATCAAAAAGTAGTACAGCTTATAAAGTATTACAGATACCGCATCGGGATATCAAGTCCTGTCAAGGACATAGAAAAGAATTACTACTGCACACAAAATTGGTTGTCATGACAATTCAATCAAGCAATCAAGTTATCGGCTATCATGCCACTTCAATCAATCAAGTGATCGGTTGTCATAACACTTCAATCAAGCAATCAATCAGATGCAACCCGTTTATCTTCTCGAACAGCGAGAGAATTTTTTTCAATTCAATTCCATTCAATCAAATCAATCAAGTACTAGTTCTAACGGCATTTTCAAGGGGAAAAATGAACAATTAAAACGAAAACCTTTTGGTGTGTGAAAAATTAGAATAAGAAAGGTAAAATCAAATTATCTGATATTAAATATTTTAAGTTCACAATTATTTGTACAAATTAATTATTAGTTGACTTTTCGGTTTGAATTTCGGTTTGAATTTTCAGTATGAAAAAGACGCGTAGGAATCAAGTCGATTCTCCCGTAGGCCTCAGTGTTAAACGAACAGTGAAACATCCCATTTCAACTTCAACGCCTCCAAGTCGAAATTCATTTTCCTTTTTCCATCGAAATCAAGTTACAAAAACTGAGAGTGAGTTTGAAAAAAATACGCTGACTCAATTTATTTTAAAAATTCAA
Organism: Hypsibius dujardini; assembly: GCA_001579985.1. Lineage (NCBI taxonomy): Eukaryota > Metazoa > Tardigrada > Eutardigrada > Parachela > Hypsibiidae > Hypsibius > Hypsibius dujardini. Next base: position 3,277 of record LRSR01005420.1, on the reverse strand, counting down.
GCGAAATTAATTCGGTAAAAATGAACATTTTTTAGTCGTGCAATCTTACAAAAACATCAGCTTGGAGGACGCGCTCCTCAATTGAGACACACCAACCGTAGAGCAATCGCTGTTCCGCTTCAGGGCGTGTACTCGTAAAATCCAAAAATACCTCCACTCCTTTTTAGTCGAACGTTTCTACCCACCTACACAATTTTTCACGGTCCCAAAATAATTTCTCCCATTAGGAGGATCAAGTTCGTATTGCAAGGTCCGCTTACATTTGTAAACAAAGCAACTGTGTGAAACAAAGAAAATGCGATTAGCGAAGCTGTTGGGAGAAGAGACAGCTGATCTGTGTTGTGTTGTGGGTGTCCGAATTAGCAGCAGAATTGGACCACACGTGATTTGCGTCTGCTGCTGTCGCAATAATCGAGCAAAGGTTGCAGCGCCAACGAACGGACCCCAATCCTCCTGCTAAAAAAATCCCCACAAGTTGATTACGTGCCGAGTAAAAATTAGTTGACCTCAATTCTTTTTAAAACGGAGCAGGAAAAAGTGAAGGAATAAATAAGAGGGTTAGGTTGAGTCATTTAAGTGTCCTTAAAAATGGCTGCAACTCCGACCAGCATGAAATATGGCACGCCGTCCGTTGCACTTTAGTGTCCTTAAAAGTGGCTGCAACTCCGACCAGCATGAAATATGGCACGCCATCCGTCGCACTTTAGTGTCCTTAAAAGTGGATGCAACTCCGACCAGCATGAAATATGGCACGCCATCCGTCGCACTTTAGTGTCCATAAAAGTGGCTGCAAATCCGACCAGCATGAAATATGGCACGCCGTCCGTTGCACTCAAGTGTCCTTAAAAGTGGCTGCAACTCCGACCAGCATGAAATATGGCACGCCGTCCGTTGCACCTGCAATTGGTTGAGTTGAGTCACTTAAGTGTCCTTAAAAGTGGCTGCAACTTCGAATAGCATGCAATATATGGCACGCCATCGGTTGCACATGCAATCCGCTTGGCATGTGAGCTCGCCAGGTTTGACACAGCTGGCTTGCTAACTGACGTAACAACACCTCAAAAAGTAAACTAAAACTTTAGTAACGACTTTGTAGTTTATTAATGTTTTTATTTTTCCAAAAAATTTAACTTAAAGTTTTAGTCGCAAAAAGATTTAAGGATGGAAGCCAAAATTCGTCAAATAATTTCGACTAAAACAAAATAAATTAAACATTGTGCTTATTTAAAGTGCTTAACTAAAACAAATTTCTTAGATAAAGTTGCTTAAATATATTTATGATAAATTTAAATGGTTTGCGAAGCGGCTTTGAATTTAAAATAAAATATTGTCTTTCTATTTTTCAAAGTTGTTTTATTTCAAGGCTTAAATATGAGAGGTCAATATGCAAAATTATGTTATTTAAAATCACTAAATTTACCTTAAATATTAGGATATTTCATGTCAAATGTTATTCTGAATTCCGAAAATGTGCTATATTCTAATAATATGTTTTTCTTATTGAAATAAACTTTACCGTTTGGTTTAAAATTGTTTCATATTTTATTTTATATTCAGACATTCAGACATATTTAATTAATACCACCTGTAGTACCCATCTACCTGTCTGTCTGTCTGCCTGTCTGCCTGTTGGTCTGTCAGTCTATCTGTCTGTCTGTCTCCCAGTCTGCCAGTCTGCCTGTCTGTTTGTCTGCCTGTTTGTCTGTCTGTCGGCTTGTCTGTCTGTCTGTCTGTCTGTCTGTCTATCTGTCTGTCTGCCTATCTGTCTGTCTGTCTGTTTGTTTGTCTGTCTGCTTGTCTGTCTGTCTGTCTGCTTGTCTGTCTGTTTATCTGTCTGTCTGCCTATCTGTCTGTCTGTCTGTCTGTTTGTCTGTCTATCTGTCTGTCTGCCTATCTGTCTGTCTGTTTGCAGTAGATGAACCCGAGGAAAACCTCGTCCAGGATGACAGTACGCTCGTAGCTTCCGAGCAGCAGGCTGACCACATAACGCAACCCTTGAGGACTCTGCGCGTTCATGTTCCATTTCTAGCAGTAAGCGCCAGTAACTACTAGCTGCCATTTTTGGCTTTTAATCGTTGCATGTTTTGACATAGCTGTTTTGTTTTTTTTTCAGCATTTATTTGCCGTATGTTGTTGTTGTTGCATGCGATGCATGCTTTTATTTTTTTCTTCCACTCCTTGCAACCGTCAATGCTTGCGCTCAAAGTTGCTGTCTATGTCTGATTTCAGACAAAAGAGTATGACCGATGACCGAGTACCTCCAAAAATCTACGCAGGCAGGCACGCAGACATACACACGGGCAGCTGACAGTCAGACTCAAAAAGAGACACAGGTAGGTGACTGTCAGACAGAAAGACAGACAAACAGGCAGACAGACAAACAGACAGACAGACAGATAGACAGACAGACATACAGACAAACAGGCAGATAGACAAACAGACAGAAAGACAGACAGACAGACAGACAGACAGACAATCAGACACAGAATATGCAGACATCTAGGCTAACAGACAGGCAGACAAATAGACAAAATCCAGGGGAACCAATGGGATTATATATCGCCCGACGAAAGCGTACAGACAGTACGGAGTTGACACTTGTCAGTGGCAGAGAGGTAAAATTTAAACGTGTTGTTATTCCATTCAAAAAATAATAAAGCAGGCGGAGTCGCCCTGTCAGCACGAAAACGGAAGATTTAACCGCACGGACAGTCCATCGAGACAAACGCAGACACAATGGCACCCCGTCATATTGCTAACAGATCATGTTCCAAAAGAGCTGCCTGTAGTCGGCTTTCTGGTTTCTACGCACTCTCCGTTTACACGCACACAAACGATGCCGGACATGTAATCGGCTTGTAATCTTCTTTTTCAGTTCTTCTAAATGCCGAACCAGCGGGAGGTCCCCGCCTGATCGCTCTCGGACTTTACATGACAGGCGCGTCATCGAGACATCTCTTGTCATCATGCCGAACCGAAATCTCCGCCGTTTTATTGCAGTACTAATATTTCCACAAGATTTGTGGTCTATTTTTAAATGAACTGCCCATTGACCGGCAGGAATCTCTTTATAATGGCGCTCTTTTTGGCGACCAAAATGTTGGTTGATACTTTCGCCCTGTTGCCGCCATCAGCGGGAAATAATTCTGGACTATATGATCATTCGCTAGAATGGGTAAATGCACCGGAAATCTTGGAGTTCAAGTTCACGCCGAATCCCGCTGTGGAAGGTCAGAATGTCAATGTGACTTGTGTGGTTCGACCGACAGATTCACAG
>LRSR01005419.1:0-10311 GCA_001579985.1 Hypsibius dujardini | reverse complement strand
AGTTTATGGCAATACAACGTTCAGTATAGTGGTGTATAGATTGATTGATTGATTGATCGATTGATTCATTGATTAAGGAATGGTTGCTCTTTTCTCAGGAAAAACCGCCGCTTACATGCTTCCCATCCTGGAACGACTTCATTACAAGCCGAAAGCTGACGTGGCAACTCGTGTTCTCGTTTTGGTGCCTACTCGCGAACTCGGAGCACAAGTTTGCGCCGTAACGAAAGACCTCCTCAAGGTACATTACTGGAACGTTGTTTTGTCTCCTTAAGTTATCCCCTGGCTTCCCATGCGGTTGCACTTTTACTGAGCTTTTTGGTTGCAGTTTCTTCCGGAATATATCCAAGTGGCTCTGGTGGTCGGCGGACTGGATATGAAGAAGCAGGAGAAAGAGCTGCGAGAAATGCCAGACATTGTGATTGCCACTCCTGGTCGCCTCCTCGACCACATCCAGCACACTCCGTCGTTTGGTTTGAGTCGAGTAGAAGTGCTGGTGCTGGATGAGGCAGATCGAATGCTGGACGAGTTCTTCGCTGAGCAGGTAATCAAAGAGTGACTCAGTGAGAAGGAAAGAGATCCAGACAGACAGACAGACAGACAGACAAACAGACACACACACAGACACACAGACACACAGACAGACACACAGACACACAGACACAGACAGACAGACACACAGACACACAGACACACAGACAGACAGACAGACGTAGCCAAGGCTGAGGCAATCAAAGCTTAATACATACTTTTTCTTTTCTAGATGAATGAGATCATCAAATTATGCGCGGCCTCCCGACAGACAATGCTGTTTTCGGCCACATTAACGGAGGAGGTTCAGAAGCTGGCATCGATATCCCTGAAAGACCCGGTAAAGTTGATGGTGGATGAAAGTGCATCCGTCGCGTTGGCCCTCCGGCAAGAATTTGTTCGCGTCCGGGACGAGGAATCGCGTGAGGCCTTACTGCTCGCTTTGCTGTGTCGCAGTTTCCCTGAACGGACACTGGTCTTCATCCCTACCAAAGTGCAGGTCCATCGGCTGTGTGTCATCCTGAAGTTGCTGAAGATGAAAGCCGGTGAACTTCATGGGAATCTCTCACAGCTTCAAGTGAGTTTTACGTTTCCTGTTTGGCTGCACTCATCGGTCCTTTGTTTGCTTGATTGATTAATTGTTTTTTGTCTAAAACAGACAAAAAAAACAGGTTTTACCTTTTTTGTACAAAATCGTTTTATTTTAAATTAAATTTTTGATCAGCTTTTATAATTGAAAATTTAAAATACTTAATTCAAAAATTTAACTGTCTTTTGAAGCGTACTCTACATAATTGAATTTGCTTCTCTGTAGCGTCTTGCGGCGCTGGACGACTTCAAAGAATCCAAAGTAGACATCCTCCTTGCCACTGATGTCGCTGCTCGTGGTTTGGATATTCCCTTTGTGAAGACGGTCATCAACCTCGCACTTCCCAATACCCTGGAGCAGTATGTCCATCGAGTCGGTCGGACAGCCCGTGCCGGTCGCGTTGGAAGGTCCGTCTCGCTCGTCGGGGAAGATGAGAGGAAACTTTTGAAGATTATTGTCAAGAACGCTCGCTTACCCGTTCAGAATCGCGTCATCCCGCCAGGTAATATCCTTGCGTGTTTGTCTCTCTGTCTGTCTATCTCAGTCTTTCTGTGGTCTGTTTGCCTGTCTGTCTGTCAGTCAGTCTGTTTGTGTCTGTCTGTGTATATGAATGACTTTTCTTGCCTTTCTTTGTTTTGTTTGCATCACTATTTGTCTGCTTGTCTCCTTCCCGCCCTGCTTCTCTGGTTGCTTGAATGGCTGTATGTTTGTCTGAATGTGTGTTGGGTCTTGTGACATAGCCCTACTTGTCTTACTATCTGTCTATTTATGTGTTGTCTCCTTGTTTGGCTGCCTACTTGCCTGTCTGTCTGTCTGTCTGTCTGTCTATATCATGTTTGCCTGTCAATCTCTCTTACTGCCTGCCTCATATGTTGTCTGTTTTAAACTCTTTTCCTTCCTTTGTGCATTTCCGTATGTACCTCGTGGTCGCTTATATTTTTCGTCTGTTGACAGAGATATCGGAATGATCTCAACTGCTTGTCCTTCCATGGTTTTGTTGGCCTGACTGTTTTTTGCTGTCTCGGATTTATCTCCCAATCGATCCTTCTGTGTGCCCGTCCAACTGGTTATCTGTTTAAAATTCCAGAAGAAACATGGTAACTAACATATCTCTTACATCTGGATTTTTTTCAGAGATTATCACGAGCTTCTGGAAGCGTATCGCCTCGATGGAGACAGACATTGAGGCTGCCATGAACGCGGAAAAGGAGGAAAAGGCTATGGAGCGAATCGCCAAGGATATTGAAACGGTGGAGGCTCACCTCGCTGGGAAGAAAGCCGAGCCCGTTATTCAGCGGAAGCCCTTGCCGGGATTTGCCTCCAACAAGAAGGCCAGCAAGAAGTGGAGAAAAGGTTTGGAATGGTTGCACGTTTTTCAGCGCGGTCTTTCAACTCAATTGACTAGCTGACGTTTGACTTGCTGGCTGTTTTTAGAACCAGAACAGAAAAAGAAGTCGAAAGTGAAGAAGGAAGGCCGGTCCGACGAGGATAAGTCGCTTTCACACTTCCAAAAGGGTCAGGCAAGAAAGTCCAAAAAGGAATCCAGACCGCAGAGGATGCGGGCAGCGGATGATCGGCCGAACTTTAAACTTGCCGGTGGAAGACCAACGGGTACGTACATAAACAGACGTACGTACAAAGTGTTTGGTTGACAGACAGCCAGTGCATTTAGTCTGTCAGACAGAAAGAAAGATTGACGGACGGACAGGCAGGCAGTAAGACGGACGGACAGGCAGGCACACAGACAGACAGACCGACATGAGTCAAACAGAAAGACAGATTGACGGACGGACAGGCAGGCACAGACAGACAGACCGACATGAGTCAGACAGAAAGACAGATTGACGGACGGGACGGACGGACAGGCAGGCACGGACAGACAGACAGACCGACAGACAGACCGACATGAGTCAGACAGGCCAACAGACAAAAAATACAAGAGAAGAAGACAGACAGACGTATAAGATAAGGCAAGACAAGATTAGGCAGACAAGATCTAAGACTGACAAAAATTTAGACAGATAACAGAAGCTTGTGCTCATTTTGCGTTCTTTATTGCAGGCGGAAACCAAAAGAAAAAGGGCGCTTCATCGTTCGCCACCGACTTGGCAGATACCCGGAAGAAAGGCGTCAAACGGCTGAACAAAATCGGCGGAAATCGCCCAAACGATAAGAGAAGTCAGAAATTGAAGGCCAAAGTAGGGAAAGGCGGAGGCGGTGGAAAGGGCAAAGGCGGGAAAAAAGGCAATCGTTGATGCAACTTGTTTGATTTTGAATTTCATCTTCCTATCATGCCCATAGCTCCACCAATTGGGCCATGTCTTTGTAGACCTGATCGACACTGTTGTTTGCGTTGACCTGCAAGAATGAAAAAATTACCGACGGAATAAATGCTTTTCGAGTGAAGGAAGAGAAGTCTGTGGCGTGGTTGCTTACGACGTAGAGCTTGTTGTGGGGCTCGTAATAGTCGATGACTTCCTGAATTGTGGAATCGTGCTGGTTAAGGCGTTCTTCAATGGGTGCGGCCTTGTCGTCTGCCCTTCGACTGCCTTTATTGCCGCGCTCTTTGAGTCGTTCCCTCATGACTCTGGAATCGGCGTCGAGAAGGATGACCGTTCGAGGAAAACCAATCTGAAATGAATTGCATGCTATTGTGCGACTATTTCCCTGCGGGCATGTCTGTCTGGGTGTCCATTCGCATGACTACCAGCCCTCTGTCTGTCTGTGCCCGTCTGTCTGTCTGTCTGTCTGTCTGTCTGTCTGTCTGTCTGTCTTTATGTGTTTATGTCGTTCTGTTTGCATGTCTGCCTGCTCATTTTACCTGCCTGTTAGACTGCTAGTTTAGTGACTTAACTGTCTGTATGTCTGTCTGTTCGGTCTGTCAGTCTGCCTGTGAATTCCTGTATTCGTTTCGTGCCAGCAATCATCTGATATTTACATCGCGTTCGTACTGGATGGCCTGGAAAATGTAACGCGGAAAGCCATGCACGATAAAGGGTTTTGCTTCCCGTCCTAGCAGCCGTAACATTTCCAGCTCCAGTATCTCCATCACCTCGTCCAGCGAAATGATACCGCCGTTGTCACTCAACGCCTGCAGTACATTGGCCTGCGGTGTCTGGGCCTTCTTAAAGCGGTCTTTGATGGCCTGCCCCATCGAAAGGTGGTGGAAATTGAATTCCTCCGCTAACTTTTTGCACTGCGTCGCTTTGCCCGTTCCGGGACCACCTAAAACCAATCGATTATGTCAAACTGGCAGACGTGCAGAGGAACAGAAGGACAGAAAATCAGTCAGTCAGTTAGTCAGACAGACAGGGAGACAGGCAGACAGACAGAAGACAGACAGACAGACAGATAAATAAACAGATAAACAGAAAGCAGATAAGGAGGGACTCTGGCCGGCACAGGCGGACTACAACAGGGCGTACCAACCGACCACAAAGATCACTGGTTGCCTCATGTTTCGTAACGGTTGAAGATCCACGTTTTTCGGCTTCAAGTCCTACAGTACAATTACGAATTGAAGGGCTAACGAACTCGGCTAAGGCTTCAATGGTCTGGGATAACAGAAACTCACCTCAGTTTCGGAGAAAGCCATGCTGATTAAGTTTGGAGTAAGTCAGTTGGTTAATGAGTTATAACAACACGTCCTGTAGTACAAAAATTGATGCCTTCGTGAAAAATAACACCCGACAAATCATATTTGGAGCTCTTTATTTCGCCAACGTTACTTGCAAGAACACAACAACGGTGACCTTGATTCAGCCTCCCTACCCACAATAATACGGATGGTCATGACAGACAAGCTGGAGAGAAAGACATAAAAACAGGCAAAGCGCAAGACAAAGCATACAGTCAGACAGACAGACAGACAGACAGTCAGACAGACAGACACCTTGACATATGTTCAGATAGACACTCAAGTAGACTTGCAGACATGATACACACACAGCAATCATGCTATAAAGGACACCGTTTAAAGTAGGAAGGGAATAAAGCCTAAAACGCTGAAACAAATTTTAGAAGTTACAGCGTCAATCTAGATAGAGGGTAAAACCTCAAATTATACAAATACAATCTATATCCGGGATGAAACCAAAAGCTTAACAGGTTGAAATTGAATGGGAAACAAGCAAACAGTTTAATGCTTCTTTTCGGCGACCTTCCGAAAGTACTCCTTCGCCTTAGTGGGGTCGGGTTTGATGGTGTCCGATTTCGGCGTCCACCCAGCCGGACACACCTCCCCGTGTTCCTCGACAAACTGGAAGGCCTGCACCAGCCGCAGCGCCTCATCCACGGACCGACCCACGGGGAGGTCGTTGACGGTGATCTGCCGCAGCACCTGCTTCGGATCGATCAGAAACATTCCCCGCAGTGCGATGCCATCTTCCTCGATCAGCACACCGTAGTTGCGGGACATTTTCTTGTTGAAGTCCGCCAGCAGGGGAATCTTCATCGGACCCAGGCCGCCCTCTTTGCGGGGTAGATTCGTCCAGGCGAGATGACTACAAAATTAAACCATTGATTAATTGATTGGTAATTTTCGGGCTAACAATTTATATTTATTCCTGTTACACTTTTGCACAATTTAATAAAATATTAACCAAATTTAAATTCAACCGACAAAGTTCTTTTAAATGAAAAAAAATTATTTAAAAGATAATCCAAATTTCGGCATTTAAAATGTATTTTAAATAAAATATTCTAATACTTACAGTCACTGTTGTAATTTTAAATAATAATAAAAATTTGTTTAAAATCAAAGGCGTTTTTTGATCCATATAAAATAGCATTTAACAACACTCATACAAAGCTAGTGCTTGATTGGTTGATTAGCGCGTCGAAAACAATCAAGAACAAACCAGTGCTTGATTGATCGATTGGCGGAACACTCCTCACCTGAAATGCGAGTCCGTGGAGACGGCCACCACTTCGGTGTTGATGGCGCGGAATTTCTCGGCATAATCGGAAAACGCAATGATTTCCGTAGGGCAAACAAAGGTGAAATCCAGCGGATAGAAGAGGAGAATCAAATATTTCCCCTTGTAGTCGGAGAGTTTAATGGACTTGAATTGCCCCTCCACAACGGCCATCCCCTCGAAATCCGGCGCGCGGTGTTGGACGCGCGGTAGAACGACGCCATTCGCGGCGTCAGACTGGGTGGAAAGCGCGTAGATGGATGTGCGGAAGAGTGCGGGAGCCGCGGCGCAGTGCGAGGGGAGAAAGGAAGTGAGGAGATGGCGTCCGTGGGAATTCGCAATCCCCATTGAGGTCTTCGTTAGTTGCGTCGTGATGCGCGCGAATCCGCCAATTGCACGGGATGCCATCTTGTAGAAATATTTGCGATGTTAAAAAAACGTATGGCCGCTTCAAAAGTGCGTGAGGGTCGGATGGAGGAACGGGCCGAAGGGGATAAAAAAATAAAATCAAAGGCACCCTGGAAAGGGCGTGGCGAGGCTGAAGCCACACCCACCACTTCAGTTGGACCAATTAGAAGTGCTCCAGCCCACCAGTGTTGTTTAATTAACGTGCTTAAATTATAAACATACTAAATTCTTATAAACCCACCGGCACAATTTCATTTAACAAAATAACAATGAAAGCCGCAGTTAGAATAAGATTTAAATCATCTAGAATATTATTTAAATATATTTCATTAAACCCGATATTTATTTATATCGATAAATATTTAATTAAATCTAAATCCACCTCCCTCTCGAAACCAACAGCCAACTGCCAACGATGAATAATATCAAAAGGACACCAAATAAAATGACGTTTGCTTCAACTGAGAGATTTTATTGGCATAAAGCGCCCAAAAAAGAGGGGGAAATTACCCGAGCCGATAAACAATCTTAGCAAATAAAATTAGAACAAATTCTCTCTATCCATGAGCCAGTTCGCACACTGATGAGAACGGCGACCGGGTAGATGAGACAAACTACTCGACAGGAGAAGCATCAATATCTATGGGAATGTTTGATGATCAGAAGTCCAGTCGAAACAGGGCATTTCCGTCAAAGGGAGAACACGACGCAAAGGCGTCCTCGTCGACAGACATCGGGGAGACCGGTCTGTTCTTCTGCTGCTGCTGCTGAGACGATATGAACTGCATGGTGAAGGCACTTGCCGGGCACGGATTCAGCTGCTTCTCCGGGATGACTTGCGGTTCGGCTGCCGCTGGGAAAGCACTCTGTGGGAATGGAAGGACACTGGGCGGGCACGGGAGAGCATTCGCGGGGATGACTTGATGTCGGAGCTCCGGCAGCTGGCGCAACACGTCCGCAAACTTCGGACTGCAAAACAAAACAGACTTTAAGTTATCCGATCATGGAAATAAGAAATGAGTCCTCGGAAGAAGACACAAACTTGAAAGCAAACTCGTCGTCGTTGGCGAGATCTGCCAGAGTGACCACGGGAGCCGGTTTGGCCTTCGAGTTCTTCCGCCCATTCACGGAGGAGGAGCCAAACTTCAACTGTCCCGCACTGCCGGGGACAGTGGGCGGCTTGATTTTGCTCTTGGATGGACGCTTCGGCAGCAGCGGCCGAGCAAACTGATTCTGTCTACGTTCCGAGAGGTTCATGCCAACGGCGACGGTTGAACCACTTCCACCGCGCCCCAACAGAATGGTTCGTCCTTCGCCCGTTTCCGTGGAGCGCATGGAACTGCCAAGGTAGTTCGCGGGCAGGATTGAGGAGAACACGACCGGTTTCTGCACCGGTGGTAGGGGCTGCGTGGAATGTCGGATCGCTGAAGAGCTCTCAGTTCGTGTGTCTAGGACACCAATTCGCGGGACCGTATGATGGAACGTAGGGCGGGGTTTCTGCGCGTTAGTCATCATCGGCCGTGACGGAAACTGATTCGTCGAGGATATCTGCGACTGCGACGAAAGGCCGACCATCGAAGTGACCGACAGCTTCTGCGGGTTCTGCGCGGTCGAGACGATTCCGTTTCGTGGGATTGTCGGACAGACCGCAGGGTGGGGTTGCGGAATCTCAGTCATTATCGGGCGTGACGGAAACTGCTTCATCGAGGATGTCTGCGATTGCGCCGACAGATCGACCTCCTTCGGAGTGACCGACGGTTCCCGTGGGTCGCACACGACCGAGGTGGCTCTCTGCGGTGAGTGAAACTGACGATTGGGACGGAATTCGGATACGCCGACCAAAGCTCGAGCGGAACTGACGCTGTCCACCGGGACGTACTTCTGTTTCGTCATGAAGGCCTTCAGAAACTGCAAATCTCTGCAAGGAAACCAAACAGATAGAAGCTTTTCACATGGAATGCAGACAGACGAGCACACATAACTACAGACAGACCGATAGGCAGGCAGGCAAACAGGTAGCGGGATAGGCGGACAAATAAATAGACATAAAGGCAGACAGAAACAGAGAGACAGACAGAGAGACAGATAGGCAGACAACTAGTTAGAAAACAGGTGAAGACGGGGCAAAGTGACTTAGGCCTTACTCTCCGAGGTACTCCTCATTGCGCCGCTTGATGTCCTGGAAGTGCTGGATGCACTGCCCAGCATTGCTTGTCGCCTTTGGCTTCTTCGGCCCTCGCACAGCCCGCTTCAACGCCTCAAAGCCCATTTCGAACCGTGAATCGCCTTCCTGTTCGGCATTCCTCTCGGCTGCAAAGTATGACGACTGCTGACCGTTCTGCTCGTGCAGCGGTGAAGGTGTTCCGTAGACTCCGCCATGGGATGGGACCCGAGACGTCACGACGTCGCTGGCCAACTGAAAATGAAAACAAAAAAAAAGTCCGATTCACATAAGAGTATAACAAAAACTGACTTGAGCAGGCCGAAAAAGAACATTGCTGTAAAATGATTTTTGGTCTGCACTATTCAATCAATCAATCGATTATACAACGCAATGAGGAGGCGGACGATTTTTTTCAGCATTTGGCTCATTTCTCCTGCGAAGACCAGAGCCTGGCACACTTTCCTAAAAATCCAGATATTTCGATCCTGATTTGCGGAACAATTTCAGTCAAATCGGAATTCAAAATATCATGCTGCTCCCTGAACCCTGATGACGACGCGGAAATGATGACAAAAAGTGCCATTAAGTTGAATATTTTGATGAGAAAAACTATTACGCAACAAGCTGTCAAATCAAGCGATCAGTCGCTATAATGATAGAGAATAGATGAATCTAAGTTTAAACTTGTTGGTAAGTCATCCTCAAACCTCCTGTGCCATTCAATTCAACTCGCATCACTGTAAAACGTAAACCAGAAGTCAAAGAAAATGAGAACTGAACTGAATTGAATTGTATGGGCGGTCTTTGGATGACTTGCCAAAAAGCTTAAGTTTAAACTTAAGCTTTTTGGCAAGTCATCCTCAAACCTTCCGTGCCATAACATTAGCGAGAGCAGACTGAATCAAAACCTGCAAGGGCGGTCTGAGGATGACTTGCCATCAAGCTAACGTTTAAAGTTGAGGATGACTTGATGATGCAAATGATGACAAAGACCGCTTGACTGATTGCCATTCAGTTTAAGTTTAAACTTCAGCTTTTTGGCAAGTCATCTTGTGACCGCTAAATTCAGTTCAGCTCACACTTTTCTACTACCTCTGCCTTTTGGTTCGTATTTGTATGCAAACACGTTTCCATAATTTTGGGTGGCAGATTTTAAGCCAAAAAACAGTAGTCCGAGTTCGAGCCGAATTAAGTCACCGCGCGCACTCGCTCTTAACCACAACTGATCATGCAGCCTTTTACTCGAATGATCGATTGATTGTTTATTTTGGCGGAATTTAGAGCAGCTTGCTCAATCTAATTTTTCCGCTTGGCCGGGCATTAAATCAAACATTCAGGAGAAAGCAGTGGCAGGTTCAAGCCAAGAGTGACTCAAACTCAGACCACCCTGATGGCTCCAACTCTGCCACCCAAAATTGTGGCCATTTGTGTACATTTAAAAAAACTGATTTCGAAATTCAAACCCAGAATTCAACCTTGATCCACAGAAAAAGCAACATCGAAGCCGGGAGGTCATACCCAACGGCCGTATGTGACGGGATTGCCAGCGGGACGATTTTTCTTCGGGAAACCCGTGAAGGTCGGGCTGGGTCCTCGCTTCATTCTCCCGATGCGTGGGGGATGTGGAGTGCTCAGCCGAGGTCTTTTCCCGGTGCCATGGGGGGTAGGAAATTTGGACCTGCAGCAGGGATGATACAGATTTC
>LRSR01005418.1:0-44028 GCA_001579985.1 Hypsibius dujardini | reverse complement strand
AATGAGAAGGGCTGCGTTGTATAGCTGTGATATATATTGCTAATCCACGTTTTCTTGCATCTCTCTCTATCTCTCTTTGGGATTGGTTTTTTGTTGTTGTTGGTCGTCCTCGTCTGCCATGTCTGTTTCCCTTGTGTCTGCAGTGCAGCCTGAGTGAATCCGAGTATGACGATCCGTCGCCCGGCGTCGTCGTCGTCGAAGGCGGCGGCGGCGGCGAGGAAGGCACTACTACCAGCTTGATAAAAGATGATAGAGATACTGGCGGTATTGGGTACGAGGGTCCCTCTCCTGAAGAGGAGCCAGAGGGGGAAGACGAACGCGATGGCGCGGTACGGCGACCACCTTCAACACAGGCATCGGCGGCGGCCCATACGACCGCTGACCTACTCAATAACACCGTATGTGGCTTCGTTCCCCGGTATACGTGGTCTCTCTTTTCACCCTTTTTCCATTTCACTAACTGATGAAGAAGACTTTTTGCTTCGGTGCTTGGGGTTGAAACGGATTGGGTTTCTATGTGGTTGTGGAATTTGCTTGAGCGCATGCGGCTTTTGTGAATGTGTCTGCAAATTTGTCGGGAATCCTTTCTATCATTTTAGTTTGAAAAGTATTATGGCAGGCGGGTAGGCTGGTATCCTGGTATCCTGGTAGGCAGACCTACCGACGATCCGACAGACACAGACAGACAGACCGGATTTGTCAGACAACTTCAAGGATTCAAGTAGAGAGACCGATATATAAATTTTGATTGACCAATAATCAGTCTGACTGATGGCCATTACTTTAAATCGACTGTGGCAACTTCATTGGTTTAAGCTTAAGAGCAGGTTATCATTCCTAGAAGATTGATTTCGACCAAAACGGGCCCCGGAAGCGGACCGGTCTTCCGGCAGGGAGCGAGACAGACATAGCCCTCCTTCACGAACTTGACGGGGCCTTTTGATGAATGTTTTTTTCCGTTCTTTTATATTTTGCCCTTTTCCCCCATTTCAGACAATCGATTACGAGGGATTTCAGCTGTTCATGAACACGTACCTCGACGTGGAAGTTCCGGAAGAGCTGAATCGGCATTTGTTCCTGTCGTTTGTCAAGCGGCCCATCCCGTTCAATTCCAGCCATCCCGGCTCCAGCAGCTTCCCTTTTTCTAAACCAAAGTCTTTATCTATTACCGGTACGTGCCGTTTTTGTAAGAAGACTGGGCTGTCTCTGAGATGTGCCATGCCGCTTCGTGAGGTCTGGTGAGCCGGAGCTCATTCAGGCTGGGCTTTCAGACACAGGAAATACAAGTCAACTACAAGTCAGCCAGATAGGAATGCAGACAGGCAGATCGACGTCTAGGTAGACAACAAAGCTGACAGGCATACAAGCGGACGAACGGACAGACAAACGGGCAGGCAGGCAGGCAGACAGGCAGGTATACAGGTACACAGACCAACAAACAACAGGTGCGCGTAAGTCGTCACTCAGGTGGCCGATAGACTTACAATACAGACAGGCAATCAGTGTCTGCAATATCTGCCTGTGTCTGAGATCAACTTCTCTCTTGCAGGTGAGAACAAACTCAAGGATGGTACGTCATCCGCCGGCACCGGTACCGGCTACCAGCGGTCCTCCCAGAGCTCAATCAACCTCAACCCCCACGATCTCGCCCATTGTCAGGCCTCTTATGAGCAGCACCAACACACCGCCACCTCAACCACCGGCAGCACCGGCAGTGGCAGTGACGGTCGCTGGCACGCTCTGGCCGACAAAGTACACGGTCTGGCCGAGCGCATCCAAAGCGGCTTCCACCGAGGCTCACTTGCCTCAACGGAGGGATCCCGGACGCGCGGCAACAGTGTCGGGTCGGGTTCCCACCCGTCCGTCACCATCACCCAGGCCGACAGTACGGAGATGAACGGGGCAGTGTGGGAACAGCAACAGCGGCACTCTCCCACTTGCCAGAGTCCCACGCAGCAGCTCCATCCACTGGCGCAGAAGAATATCGGCGCCAGTACCACCGCTCGGCAAGGAAGTGAGTGTATACGTCCCTCACTGTTTGTATTATCCGTCTGTTTGTCTGTCTGTTTGTCTGTTGGTCTGTCTCGGGCTGTCTGTCTTGTCTGTTTTCTTTTGTCTTTGTCTGTCTGCCTGCCTGCCTGTCTTGTTTTGTCTGTCTGTCTGTCGATCTGTCTGCCTATAACAATGTTTTTTTCGATGTACATGGCGATCTGTTGGTCTTGTTTGCCTATCTCTCTACGTGTATCTTTTGACTGACTATTTGACTACAGACAGACTATGCTTTTGGTTGTTTTTTGTCTGTGTGCCAGATTGCTGCCTATTTCATGTCTGACCTCGCGTCTGCCCCCTTACAGGCCTGGATTTTGACCGACTAGATCACCCACGGATGACAGTCCGAGCCTCCATCACCGGGCTCCTCTTCAAGAACCACTCCCAAGGCAGCCGTCTTTCCATTTCGAGTTTTGCTCAAGCCATTGACATCACCACCGTTAGAGTATGCGTTTTCTGCACTCTTTCCCGTTTCTCGACATGCATTCAAATGTTAATGTGTATCCGAATCACGAATAGGTTTCCTTAAAAGATATCGTCTGCTACCTGTCTCTGCTGGAGGGCGGACGACCGGAGGACAAGCTGGAGTTTATGTTCCGCCTTTACGACAGCGACGGCAATGGAGTCCTAGATGCTCACGAGATGGAGTCCATCGTCAACCAAATGATGACCGTCGCGGAGTACCTCGGTTGGGATGTCACGGAACTCCGGCCGGTTAGCTAATAAAATGACTACCTTTACTTGCAGTTTGTATATAGCTGTCACATGTAAATTAAGCTCCAAGTGTTGCAGTTTTATGTCTGATCGATGGTGATTCAAAATTGTCTAATTTACTGCAGTTATGTGGTATAATGTTTTGAATTGTACGTTTTAGATTTTATTTTATTCTTGGGCAGTTAAATCATAGACGGTTTTGATTAATACAGATCTATATTTTAAAGTATTTACAATAGACTTAAATTGAGGGGAATTTTAGTTTGGGATTAGCCAGGGATATGTTTGTGGTTATGGTATTCAACGACCGTTTCTCCTGCGTTTTATAGATCTTGAAGGAAATGATGGTGGAGATCGATTACGACGGCGACGGGAGTGTCTCGTTGGATGAGTGGAAACGCGGAGGTCTCACAACCATTCCCCTGCTCGTGCTGCTCGGCCTTGATGCGGTAAGTTGTAGGTCTCACAATCGGTCAACAGCAGTGTATTGTAATGGCTCGCGGCTAAGCACCTTCAACAGTCAAATGTGCAACAGCTTGTCTGTCTATCTATCTGTCTGTCTGTCTCCCTGTCTGCATGCCTGCCTCTCTCTCTGTTCGTCTGTCTGTCTGTCTACCTATCTGTTTGTCTGTCTATCTATCTGTCTGTCTGTCTGCCTGTCTGCATGCCTGCCTGTCTCTCTGTTCGTCTGTCTGTCTGTCTACCTATCTGTTTGTCTGACTATCTGCCTGCCTGTCTGTCTGTTCGTCTGTCTGTTTATCTGTCTTCCGGGTCACTCAGTCTGTGGTCTACTGTCTGCCTGTCGATTGTTTCAAATTTCTGGCCCATTACCTCTCTACCTGTCTGTCTTATCGTCGTTTTTTGGCCCCCGCCCCCACACTACCTCCAAGGTCTTTGTACCTCGCTTCCGTTTCCCTGATTGCATAAGCGTGCTTGTGTGCGCGCGATATTTATTGCGCTGTTTGAACGACTCATCCCTCCCAATGCCGGGTCGTCGTATGAAATGAGTGAGCAGAGCGCACCTTTCATTTCCCGCACTGAATCACCCACAGTTATTACTCTACACAAACTGACGTGCTTAAATCACCGACCAATCTCTCAATTCGTCGAAATGAGAGATACGTTGAGGAATCGTTCCTTCTCTATCTCCTTTCTACATACACTCTGAGCATCCGCCGCCGGGTCCCCTCGCCCGAGAGATAGAAATTCTACCAGTTTAGGCCCTCAGGTCACTATGCGAATTCTTATCGAATTCATATACTTACTTTGACGACACTGATGATGACACGCTGCTATCAGGAAGCACATATACGTGGGTGCTGGTGATAAACTTTTCTGTTTGGACATGAAAATCCCACCTCTGTAGCTATGCAAGGCTTTACGGTATCCAACCAACAGGCCTATCTACCACAAATCGCACCCCCTGTAACGAAGTGCTCTACCGATACAAAGTTACAGACAGACAGGCAAAGACAGACACGATCGCTACTCGGTAGTAGTAGCATTGTTGTTGGTTAATTGTTCGCGTTTGCGTGAAAAGCAGGTTCTCCGTCGTATGTGACGTTGTTGTTGGCAGCTGACTCACACCCCGCGTTCTCCTTTAGGCATATACCCCCACACATTTACCCGTGAAAAGAAGTCAGTAGTGTCTGTCGTTTGTACCTCGACATCAGGGACTTTTTGCACATATTTTCTGTTGAGACGCAGCGAGAGAAGCGTTTGTTGATTTTGCTTTTGAAGAACGTTTGTATGGAGGAACGGAACGGACCTTGCTCGTAGATACATTGTATGCATTTGCATTCGTTGGGCCCCGTCGGATGATGATGATGACGACGACGATGTAGACACACATCATACCGGATATGTGATTCGCACACTGTTTGCATACCTGTTTAGCCCGTTTTGCTGTGAAGAGATTCGATTTTGAATGGAACACTGGTGTGGTTTTGTTTGCATGCGTTGCTGGCATTGCTTGACTGTCTGACTGAATAGAAGGAGAGGCAGGGAAGAAGAATATGTTGTCGTGTGCAGCGGACTGTTTGGATGTCTGTGGCGGCGGAGGCCGGTTGTCGGCGGGAGACGAGTCGCAGAACGATCTCCTACCGGAGGACGATGATGTATCCCTTGAGGTACTGTTTGGGGAATTGCTTGCGATTTTGTCTATGTTAGACGATTTTATGCCTGAATGTCGTCGTTTTTACTCTATGAACATTGTGGGGCTCCACAATCTATCTGGCTACCTGTAGGGTTGTCTGCCTACCTACCTGCCTGTATTTATGTCTGTCTGTCTGTCTGTCTGTCTGTCTGTTTGTCTGTCTACTGCCCGTCTGCCTGCCTGTATGTCTGTCTGTCTGCCTTTCTGTCCGTCTGTCTGTCTACTGCCCGTCCGCCTGCCTGTCTGTCTGTCTGTCTGTCTGTCTGTCTGTCTGTCTGTCAGTCTGTCTGTCTGTTGGTCTCTGTGTGTATGTCTCTCTGCATGTATCTCGTGCATGTGTCTTTCTGTTTCTCTATTCGTCTATCTGTCTATATTATTATGTTTGAATGTTTTCCTGCCTGCCTGCTTGTCTGTGTTGGAGAGATTGCAGATCGTTTTTTGGCCTCTCCGGCTTCTTACGTCTGTCGGTGCATCTGTTTGAATGTCTATGTTTTGTATGTCTCACCCGTACTGTCTATATTTGTCTTGACGAGAGTCGATTCCACCTAAGAAAGCCGGAAGGAAGTGAAACTGAATTCCACTTTTGCATTATGGGGTGTCAGGCAGGCAGATCCGCAATAAAAATGCGTTTGGCCAGGCCAGAAGACCTTGTGCATAATTTTCGGTTTAACTGCCCAATTTATAATACAGAATTTTTGTTATGCAAGTTTTTACGGCTTTTCGCGTTTCTTATCGTCCATTATCTTGTTTTCGAGAGGAAAATTTTGGTTAAAAGAGTCGTTAGCAAGAAAGTCTCTTTTGTTTACCGCTGTTCCGCGCAAACTTCATTCAATTTTGCCTCGAGGCAGCCCACACGTAGCCTCTCTATTAATTCTTCAGTAACGTACTGGTTTTTGTTTGTTTTCCGCTAAACCCTCTCGTTAAGACAGTGAAATCAACTCTATTTTTATGACCGGTTCTTGTGCTTTGGTTAAACTCCAAATCTTTATCTAACTGTACTGTAGCCCTCGTCTTTTTATTCTATCGTAAACATGAGCGTGGTGTCCAGTCGTTTGGCGGTGCTCGATTGCTTGGCCTTCAGAGTGTGATCACTGGTCTATGGATTCCGTCGGTGTCTTTCGTTTTCTTGACAGACAAGCAGGCAGGCAGGCAGACATACATACATACGGACAGACGAACAAACAGACAAACAGACAGAAAGACAGGCATCCTTACAGAGAAGACCTAGTTACAATGTTTTCCATGTTACAGAACGTGAAAGACGACGGTGTCCATGTCTGGCGACTGAAGCACTTCAACAAGCCCGCGTACTGCAACCTCTGCCTAAACATGCTAGTCGGTTTCGGGAAGCAAGGTCTTTCCTGCAGTTTCTGCAAGTACACCGTCCACGAACGGTGTGCGGCGCGAGCGCCCACCAACTGTATCTCCACGTATGTCAAATCGAAGAAGGCTAACCAGGTGATGATGCATCACTGGGTGGAGGGCAACTACCCGGCCAAATGCACACGCTGTCGGAAGAACGTCAAGACCTACAATGGTATCACGGGGCTCCACTGTCGCTGGTGCCAGATGACGCTGCACAACAAGTGTGCCTCACAGGTCAAGCCGGAATGTACCCTTGGCGAGTTGCGCGATCACATTCTGCCGCCCATCGCCATTTGTCCGGCTGTGCTGGAGCGACAGCGGTCGGTGCCACTGACACAGAACCAGAGTAACCGGAAGTTAGCCATCAATCGGTCAGAGTCGGCTCTCCAAGGATTAACCTCGCCTGGATCCTCTCAGGGTTCGCAAGGTTTGGGGCTGTTGTTTGTCTCTCTCTTTTCATCTGTCTGTCTGTTTAATCAGCTGTCTGTCTGCATGCCTGTCTCTCTCTCTCTCTATCTGTTTGTCTAATTGTGTGTCTGTCTGTTTCTGTCTGTTTGTTTGTCTGTCTGTCGGATGTCTTGTCTGTTTAATCTTGTATTATTGGTTGTCTGTCTGCCCTTCGCTTTATCTGTCTATGTCTCTGTCTGTCTGCGTGCGTGCCTATTTATTTGATTGACTGACTGTCTGACCGTTCATACGGTTGTCCATCTGATCTTCTCCCTAATCGTTTATTTTCATATCGATCAATGTTTGTGCTTTTCTTATAGGATCTCGCGAGGAAGAGACGACTCAGGTTAACGGTGTGCCCACCTCCTTTCAAGTCACCCCCTTCCCTGGTTCCCACCCGCTGCTTGTCTTCATCAACCGAAAGTCCGGTGGAAAACAGGGCGCTCGAATCCTCAGGAAGCTTCAGTATTTGCTCAACCCCCGGCAAGTCTACGACTTGGGTCGGAGTGGGCCAGGACTGGGTCTGCAGTTTTTCAAAGACGTGCCGAATTTCCGGATTCTCTGCTGCGGCGGTGACGGCACGGTCGGCTGGGTTCTCGACGCCATTGACAAACTGCATTTGAATTACAAGCCGCCTTTGGCTGTGCTTCCGCTTGGCACTGGTAAGTTTGGGTTGCATTGCTCGAGGGACTTCAGCTGTTGCTTTGAATAGGCGCGATCGCGAAAGCTAGAGTAGTCTGGCTCTCCACGGTTTCTTGTCTGTGAGCCTGATTGTTTGCCTGTCTTTCTGTTTATTTGCCTGCCTGTCTGTCTCTCTGTCTCTCTGTCTGTCTCTCTGTCTGTTTGCCTGTCTGTCTGTCTGTCTGACTGTCTGTCTGACTGTTTGTCTGTCTGACTGTCTGTTTGCCTGACTGTCTGACTGTCTCTCTGACTGGCTGCCTGTCCGATTATCTGCTTGCCTGGCTGTCTGCCTGTCCTCTTTTCTAAATTTCTGTCGATTTGTCAGGTTGTTGTCTGATTGTCTGGCTGGTTGTCGATTGTCTAAATTTCTGTCGATTTGTCAGGTTGTTGTCTGATTGTCTGGCTGGTTGCCGATTGTCTGGCTGGCTGTATTTTTAGCTGCTTATCTATTTATCTGTCTGCGTGATTGGCGGATTTATATGCCATCTGTCTTAGCTCATTACTGTTCTTATTTCAGGAAACGATCTCGGTCGTTGTCTGCGCTGGGGCGGCGGCTACGAAGGCGAGTCACTGTTTAAAATCCTCAAGAAAGTGGAGAAGAGTCAAGTGGTCGCGATGGACCGGTGGCAGATTGAATTCAGCCCTCCGAGTGACTCAACCGATGACGAACCCGGCGATCCCATCCCGTATAACATCATCAACAACTACTTCTCCATCGGTGTGGACGCCTCAATTGCTCACCGGTTCCACTTGATGCGTGAGAAATATCCGGAGCGCTTCAACAGCCGGATGAAAAACAAGCTGTGGTATTTTGAGTTTGGCACGTCAGAGACGTTCAGTGCTACTTGCAAACGCCTACATGAAGAAATTGACATTATGGTAATCACTAAGACAAAAGCTTTTGTCGGTATGTCCGCATGTCTGTCTGGCTTTCTGTCTGTTTGTCAGTCTGTCTATCTGCCTATCTGCTTGTCTGTATGTCTGTATGTCTGTTTCTGCCTTTTGCCTCTGTGCCTGCCTGTTTGTCTGTTTATCTGTATATCTGCATGTCTGTCTGTCTGCATGTCGGTCCGTCAGCTGGTCGGTCTGTGTGTTTGTTCGTCGGTCTATGGGCTTTTCTGGCCTATCCTTCTTAAACTCGTCTTGATTTCGTGTACTGTAATTGGTTTCCGTTGGTTGCAGTGTGACGGAGTCGCGTTGGATCTCGCTAACCGACCGCCCCTGGAGGGCATCGCGCTCCTCAACATTCCCTCCATTTACGGTGGATGCAACCTGTGGGGCGAGGGCTCAACGAACAAGAAGCGCGTAAAAAAATCGCCAGGTACCAAGCGGAAGGACGACAAGTGGAGCACCGACCAAGGCTCCTCCGTCAGCTTAGCTTCAATGGACCTTCATTTTGCAATGCAGGGTATGAATCAGTCGGTTCTTTTATGTTCAGTCGGTGAGGGTTAAAATGGCTAACGAATAAACTGTTTGTTTTTCCAGACATTGGAGACAAACTAATTGAGGTAGTCGGAATGGAGGGCGCGATGCATGCCGGTCAAGTCAGGGCTGGCTTGCGATCTTCCGGACGGCGACTGGCCCAGTGTTCTTCTGTCGTCATCCGGTAAGGGACAAACAGACAGGCAAACAAACAAATAAAAAACAAAAAAACAAACAGACAGACAGACAGACAGACAGACAGAGAGACAGACTGAAAGGCAGACTGAAAGGCAGACAGGTAGACAGACAGACAGGCCAACTATATGTGAATTATAGGTTCAGACAGGTTAGGAATCCAGGTATGAGATTCTAATTTTGTTTCTTTGTTTAGGACACGGAAACGATTGCCGATGCAGATTGACGGCGAGCCGTGGATGCAGCCGCCGTGCACCATCCACATCACCCACAAGAACCAGGTGCCCGTGTTGATGGGTCCCCCACCCAGCCACAAGATGAGCTTCATGAATATGTTCAAGGCCAAAGAGAAAGACATCCTCATCAGCGCGCCCAGCCTGACAGCAAGCGGACCCAGTACCACGGTGGTGTCCATCCCCGTGCCCAGTATGCCTTCTACCTTTCCCATCAAGAGATGATGCTTATGATTTCCGGGGATCCTCCTCCTCTTTGACCCGGAATACCGACTCTTTTCGTTGTCTACCTCTCTCTCCCCCTCTCTCCCAGTTATATTGCCTCGGTCTTTCGGTGTCGTCCACATCGTGCAGCTCTGGCGGTGTACTACTGCCTCAACTCCTCCCCCGGAAGCCTGTCCGTGTGTGGGTGTCCTCTCTCTCTTCGTTTCGCGGCAGCAGATGTGGGAAGTGTGAGGTTTTATTTCAATTTCGTCGTCAGTCGTATTTTTTTGTATTTATTTCTGAATTGGCAGTGTGTGTGCGGCACAGTGTGCCCCGCACGGACTTGTAGTCTTTGATTGTTTTTTTTTTGTGGTTTATAGCGTACACGATATTTGTGTGTCTTGTAACCGGTTGCAGGCGCGCGGACCTGGCGGTCGCGATTCTTCGTTGAACGAAGCGCGGCAGTAGTCTTGTCGAGCGACGCTCTCATTTTGTCGGTCCCTTTTTGTTTGGTCCTTTAGATGTTTTTCGGTCTCGGTGCGGGGGGGGGGAGGTAAATGTGTTTTGCAGGATCGTAGGCTGCATCAGCCTCGCGGTGGATGTGATGTGTGTGTGTTTCGGTTGTTCTGAAATAAATAAAATATTCCTTCTCCGAGATTTGGCAACCTTGGCATTACTCAGGAAGGGGGGCTCGTTTAGGGTCCTTAAAAGTCGGAACCAGGACCCCCCCCCATGGTCAGACCAGGGGGTGGGCAATCGGGCGAAGTGAATTTTTGTCCAAATCGAACCAAAAATTCGGCCTATTGCTCCTGAACAATTTGAAACTTGATGAGGGCGTGGGGACCTCATTTTCAAGGGCCCCGGAGATTTCAAAACATTTCAAAAACCTCCTAGTTTTACCCTCAAAATTGGACCGTTCTTGAACGTTCTTAACCTCATATTTGCAGTTATGAGTCGGGAGCTTATTGTGTATTGAATTCCGAAAATGCTCAAATTGATCGAAAAACCCAAGTTTTTAAAATGTTTTGAAATCCCACGGGGGGGGGGGGCTTAGACATCAGAACCTCACATTTCCAACAAAGGATGGGACTGTCAAGTCAAGCCGCGCCATGTACGAAACCTCCACTCTCCACATTTTCGGTATACTGTAGCCCTCAGATTTTCCGGCTGAATACAGATGTTCAGGCTGATACACGCAGTCTCAAAAGTGCAGTGACATTTGTGACCCAGTAAATATAATTCGTGACGCACCAGGAATGTTCTTAATAACGCCCTGGCCATCCTACATTTTTTTCCATAATTAGACTGGTATCTTAACTAGAATGCCCACCATTACGTCCTTCAACGTGGTTTTTTGAACGTTTTCTGAATAGATTTACTGAAAACTCTTACAAAATACAGGAAATAAACTGAAATTTTTCCGACCAAGAAAAACACGGTGAAAAAAATAAATTCAGAAAGACGGATTCATTCGAGCCAACCGAGACTCGGTAAATTAGGGCAAATGTCCGATTTCAGTGAAAAAAAATTTTTAATCGATAAAGAAATTGTTTTTAGAGAAGAAATAATTTGGAAGCCAAGGGTCCGACCCCCCAAGGGGTGAGCAAAACCAAAACGGGAGCAGTCTACACGATTTTCCCTATCGATTGATCGTTTGCTTGGCGAAAACATGATGTCCGTCAATTACACTAGGCCGACTGGAGGTGTTCAAATTTACGTTCCTTGCCTGCGCGAAAAAAAATTACGTCGCCGAGTTAGAATTAAAATGCATTTGGGGGGTTTGTTGGAAGGTTTTAGACTGTTATTGTCCACTCAGTTGATATTTTTGCGCCAATCAAGCGATCAATCAGCAGGGGAAATCATGTAACATTTCCATCCATTTTGCCCACGGGTTCCGATTTGTGCTTTTCTTTAAAAAAAATTCCAATCGATTTTCATGGAAATCGGACACGATTTGCCCCAATTTACAGAGTCTCGGTCGGCTCGAATGAGTCTCTGTCTTTTTGTTTTTAGTTTTTTCACCGTGTTCCTCTTGATCGGAAAAATGTCAATCTGTTTTTTATGTTATGCAGAAGTCTTCTCATAAATTTTAAAAATAATTTTGTGTTCTGGAAAATATCGGTTGGGATAGAAAAAAAAATTGAAACTTCAAAAGATTGCTGATGAATCCATAAATCAAGCCTGAGTTCTTAGCACAAAGTGGCGTGGGAAGAATATTTCTTCGTACTTTTTTTTCTGAATCAGATATGTCATTTTCAGCCCGAGACTCCAATGTAAAATTATGATAAATTGACTGGTATTCGTAGAAAAAAACCACACCGATCGGGAGGGAAAATCTACGTTCTTGCCCAAGTAAGGTGTGGTCAGAAGGTAATGTATCATCATTATCATGTACCTTGATACATATGATGTCAGTCGATCAACTACAATGCATTTCGAGTTCCAGATGCCCTTTGATATCCGGCAATAGTGATTTTATTGCTACTCATCTTACACGAAATCTTATCAAGAAGAGATGCTTAGTAGGCATTGCATTGTATTTCAGATTAACCGGCGCTCAGACTTTTGCAGAACGAAAATAATTGAACAAGCACGCGACAACTTGACGACTGGATTGCCGAAAGTGATCCATTACCAGTGTGGAGTTTAAATTCGTGTCTAAGACTCGCTTCTTTAATATTTTGCTATTTAGAACCTCGCAAAACTTTCATTTCTTGTCACGTGATATCTATTTACTGTACGGTTCCTAAACAATCCTTCAGACAACAACGTCATGGATTCCGTGTTTGAACAAGTGACGATTAATGGAAAATCAGAAGCTTACTCCTTGAACAGGAGCAAGCGTTTGGGTCATGGTGGGTTTGGACAGGTGTGCATGGCTGTGATGACCGTCGACCAAAAATCTACACGCAAAATTGCCGTGAAACATCTCGCGTCAACGACCAGTGACTCTCCGAATGTCGTCCTCGAAGAAAAATTGAAGACGTCGTGGAAAGATCTGTGGAATTTGGATCATCCCAATATCATCAAGTACTTTGGCGCACACGCCACTGAAAAGGAGAGCTTTCCTAGAATAGCGCTCCTCATGGAATACTGCTCAGGTAAAGTACATACTTTTCGAAGAAGGGGAAGCCTTTATCCCTCTCCCCGCAATTTTTTCTAAATCAATTTAATTCCCCATTATTTGTACTTACTCTTCCCCCGCCTCACCGCAAACGAAAAAATGGATAACGAAAATCAAAAAATTTGCGGGAAGGCAACGCTTCTCAAAAGTTAAATAAAATATCCCCTGCGAGTCCCTGGATGGGACTGGCCGAAAATGCACGAACAATAGTTGGGAGGAAATCACTATAGTCCCACCCTTTTCCACCCATTCACCATAGTCCCACTCTTTTCCCACCCTTTCACTATAGTCCCACCCTTTTAATTTTTTTAATTGAAATATAATAAAAAATGACTTTCAAGACGTTACTAGGATACTTAATTATTCGTAAGATATATTACTGATTGATGGAATAATTGAAATTCAAGAGCCAAACAATTTCCAATAGTTTATTAGTGCTCTGACTGTAGTATCGAAACAAAATGAGGGAGAATGGCAGCTCCGTCGTAGATGACGGGGACCGCTCAGATGACAGACAATAAAGCTATTTCCGACTCAGAACAGACAGGCTCTCAAGAAGCGGAGCAGCTTTACCAACCAAAGATATCGGCAGCGAAGGATCTCGAGAACCAAGAATTAGAAAAAAAATTTGTAACCGCTAAAACAATCCTTATTTAGTCTCGTGGTGTTAGACTTTATCTGTAATAAATCCAGAACAGCCATCCGTTCCATTATTCACCTTTATTCAAATTAAAAAACGAAAAGGGTGGAACAAGGGTGGGGCAATAGTGGTACCCTAGTTGGGAACCTCTGTACTGCTATAAGGGTCTGCAATGGGATCCCATTCGCTCATTTTTTCCTAGTTATCCGTAACTGGAATGAGATTTTTGGGATGGTCTGAGCTCTAAATGGATGAGAAATGCGTAAGCCGCAGAATTTCAGAATGGAGCAACACTGTTACAGATACCCGTGTATATATCAGTGTTCTCGCCATTACGAGAAAAGGCTTCATCAAGTTTGAAATTTTAGGAGGATCACTGGACTGTCTCCTCGTTGAAGGAATACCTCCGTCTCATGTTCCAATATATATCAGGCAAATTCTGCAAGGACTGAGTTATTTACACAATCTTTGGATCATTCACACCGACCTCAAGCCGAGTAATATTCTATTGTCTAACGCCCATCGATTTGGAGCCGGCACGTTAAAGATTTGCGATTTCGATGATCCCGTAATCCTTCCAAATGCGGTCACGAGAGCCGGCGATGTTGACAAATTCAAAGGATCCATGCCGTATGTTTCACCCGAAATGGCGAGTTTGTTATTTGAAGAGGAATTGAAGGAACAAGTGGGTCGCAAAACGGATATTTGGAGTCTCGGTTGTGTGATTCTGGATTTGGTAGCCAAGACTTATCCACGTGATGTTAAAATTGAGCTCAAGACAATTGAAGGAAAAGATGAGTTTCTGGTTGTACAAGGAAAAAATTATCAAGAACTGGAACGTTTGCTGAGAAGGGGCGGGGTACAGAGAGTCCCTGATTGGATCACTTTGAAAAAGATCTTTAATCTTCAGTTGAAGAACTTTGTTGGCAAGTGTCTCACTTTGAACCAGCAAACACGACCGTCTGCCGAAGATCTGCTGCAGGCACCGTACTTCGACCGCAAGATCGAGGTAGAAGCATTTCCTGAACGTGATTTGTTTAGTGAGGAGGATTTGGAGCTGTTGAGTGTGGGAGGCTGTCGATGGAAACACAGTCAGCCACCGGGACTATATGTACATCTGTCTTATATATAGCCTGGTACTTGGACTTCTGACAGCGAAAAATTCATTTCCGACATGAAAGAAGCAATTAAAATCTACAACAAAATAGGAAAAGTCACCTACATTAGGGTGGAATTACCGTACTTTGCCACAAAAATGAGCAGCATCCAACTTCAGTCCATCCTGCAGGATATTGATCCTGATGTCATTGAACTAATATTCAATGGAGCAGATGAATTTAATAGCGGGTTACTCACAGAATTATTCCTGCCTAATCTTGTCCATCTTTATTTCCACTACTGTAACGGAGTTTGTCTCTTCTATGGCCATTTTGACGGGCTGCCAAATCTGAAGGCGATAACATTTCTGTCAAGCACCATTGAATTGCTGCAGGAAAACTTTCTGAAACATCTGCCTGGTCTTCGCTTCTTTGGACTGAACATGCGATGGCAGGGAGAAGAAGAAGCGCACGACACCCAGTATTTAATCAGCAAGCAGCTGAAAGTTCTCCATTCGGCTGAATACAGTTGGCTTAAATCGTACCTCCATAATAATCCGCATCTAACAGATTTGGGTCTAAATGGTTATGAGCTATGGAAAATAGGGAAGTTTCAAGCAACATATAAAGGTGAAGAAGCACCAAATGATTTCTTTGAGAACGTCACGAATATCTATCATTGCGAGGCTTCGCTCGCCATGCCACAGTTCGAAATGAATCCCGTTTCGGCTGCCGAGGAAGTGGCAGTCCAACAAGTTATCAATTCATATGGAGAAGACTTGAAGGCTTCTATTGGAGGAAGAGTGTGGTTCATCTACTGCACAAGCAGCGTTCCCTCGTCCAGGTTCAAAGAATTGATCTCACATTTGGCCACACTAAAAAAGTCTCATCCAATCGAACTAATACTAGATGGCAATCGGAAAGATTTAAACGACGAAATATTTTCGCTTCGGAATTCGATCTGCATTCTAACGTTATGTGGCGTTGGAGTATATAATAATCTCCAGATTAAGAAATTTGATCTACCAAATCTTCTTGAGCTGCGATTCACAGAATGCACTGATCTCGTGCTGACGAAAGGTTCCCTAGATGCGTGTGTCAATTTACGATCAATTATTATGGACTGCACAACGATATACCGATTGGAGGACGGTGTGTTCGATAACCTACCACTTCTACAATTGCTGTCCTTGCATCACAACTGCAAAGAGCTCAGCCGGACTGACCTTTCAAATCAATTTCACCGTTTACAGAAGGACCACAATTGGACCTACGTGCGAAAATTTCTAGAGGAACGACCGTGGTTAACGGGACATAAACTCCCTGGCGAAATCTGGTCTTTTTCATATGAATCTTTGCGGTGGGAGAGCGAAGGTCACGATGCATCCTATGCGTTTTTAGCCCAATCACTAATACTGAAAACCCCGCAGCAATATGCTCTTCCCGTTTTTCGAATAACCCCTCCGTCACTCAGTTGGCTCGAGACTGTCAGTCGAAGTCAAAGAGTAAGCCATCCTTTCAGGAACGGAATTATAGAACTAAATCTGAATATCAAAAACTTCATAAACAAGGATTTGGAGATCGATGACATGATTAGTGCAATCGCAGCCGTGGAAAATATCTGCAACGACAATCCTATTGGTGTGTTTGTTAACTGTGTCGACGTTTTTGAACGCGATCTTCTCTCAGGGCTGTCCGATAACGTGTTGGGTCTGACAATCGAATCGATCGACAAATTAGACGGTTCGCTACTATCACGCATGGAGTTCCCCAGACTTCTTGAATTGGACTTCAAAGCGTGCACAAATGTGATCCTCCAAAACAAACATTTTTCCACAGTGCCTGCTTTGCGAGACATCACGTTCACGGACGGAAGTACCCTAGCCCCGCCGGAAGACCACCAGAACTTATTTGGTGAGATAGATCATTTGACCGCGCTTGGACTGCACTGTGGTTTACGAAATAAAACCAAAACGAATACTGGAGACTGCAACTGGGAAAGACTTACGAAAAACGAATGCCAGTACTTATTTAGGCTATACATGGCACCCGAATTTGAAGGAGTTCGACAGTTATTGCGAGAGAAACCACACCTTACAAAGGGGTACGAAGGTGGAGAGATCTACTATTTCGCCTCGTGCCTCAACAACACACATCCATCCGACGAAATGTTCACTCCAGAGGAAATAGACAATTTGCTTCCTCTACTTTGATTCAAAGCTCTCTTGCTGTCATTTTATGATATATCTGACAAATATATATATATTTTACTGATATATTACTGATATATTATCCAAACAAAAAATAATCTGAAAGTTTAGGTGCTAGCCCCTATTATAGACTTTTCTGATTCTAATTTATGTATGAAATATAAGCCTAGAATGATGTTC
Organism: Hypsibius dujardini; assembly: GCA_001579985.1. NCBI lineage: Eukaryota > Metazoa > Tardigrada > Eutardigrada > Parachela > Hypsibiidae > Hypsibius > Hypsibius dujardini. The sequence goes on along the minus strand of LRSR01005418.1, from coordinate 27,312 downwards.
GAGTCTCTTAAATTAGACTGTCAGGAATAATTGCAAGTTTACTGTTCTCCTCTTTTTTTTAATGAGCGTTTTCCATCCATTTGCGGATTTAATAATATTACTTAATATGAATGCTGCCCCGCCGAGACCCACTGCGACTCGTAACTATCACAAACTCAAGTAACGAAAGAGTCTCAAAATTTGGGACAAGATCACGAATCATTGTCAAGCTGATCCTCCTATTCCTTTGGCGTAAAACACTTTTAACGAACTCATCCAGCAGACTACACTATCCGTTTTGCTCTCCGTGCGGGTCCTTCCATTCTCACGACGTGGGACAGTTCGGCAGGCCCGGAAGACGCGGTTCGTCCTCGTCATCGCTGTTCTCTTCCAGGTCAGGCTGTAACAAAAGGCAAAAATAAAATAGCTAGACAAAAAACACACAATCAGACAGGCAAATCGGCAAAAAGACAGAGAAAGAGGGGGAGTCAGAGACACCGACAGGCAAACAGACAGATAGACAGACAGACAGACATACAGATAGACAGACAGACAGACAAACAAGCGGCAGACAGACAGACAGACAGACATGTGAACAGGCGGACAGAAACAGGCGGACAGACAATCAGACACCAGACAGACACCAGACATATTTACGACTCTAACCGGAATTAAATCAGCCAGATCAGCCAGATCAAGCTTTTTCACAGCAATGGGCGCCCATATCTTCACCGAATGTTCCAGCCCGCTGGCCGCAAACATTGGATCCGTGGGATGTGGTTCGAGCACATTCACCTGCAACCAAAACGTTCTTTCCAATCAAGTATTAACGCATCAAACTACCCCCCCCCCGTCCCATCATGAAGCAAACAACACCCTAAACGATTTCGACAAATACGAGCGCAATGGGAAGCAAAACAAGCCTAAACGCGTCAACAACTCACAGCGCCGATGCCGTTCGCTTCGAGAAAGTGCACAATGCGTGCGGTGACGCGATCCCAGAAGAGCACTTTGCCGCAGTCACTTCCGCTTACGACGAACTCGCTGCGGGGCCCGTAAAAGTTAACGCTCTTCACCGTCTGGTTGTTGCGGTGGCCCTCGAACTCGCGGATAGGGACGGTACAGGCGGTTGGGTCGGAGGAATTTTTGAAGAGAAAGATATTGTAGTCATTGTAACTTGCTAGGATTTCTGCAGAAAGGGGAAGAAAATGATTAATAGCTGATCATCATGTAAATGAACTGAGATAGACAAAGACAGACCAGAAAGCAACAGACTGGTAAGCAGACGATAAACAGTTCGACAGACAAACAGACAGATTAACAGATTAACAGACAGACAGACAAGACTAAGAAACAGACAGACAAACAGACAAACAGACAAACAGACAGACAGACAACCATGCCACAGACAAGTCATGGTCAGGCAGAACCAGCAATCAGGATGCAGTCACATCATGTAATCAGACGCACCGGATCCCGAGTAGTTGAAAACGGTGGAGGAAACGCTATATGACCCGCTCGAATCCCGAATCTGCTGTGGGCAGAATTTCGTCACGGCCTCGACGTAGCCTTTCGCGTCCGGTTTGACGAAGCGTAGATCATAGGATCTACGAAAGGCAACCGACTGAATTTCTGTATTGAAGATCTCTACATACATCAAAGCAGCGGCAGCCTTACCGTACGAAGCGGTCGTAGCCGGACACGATGAACTGACAGCCGTTCAGCGGGTTGGAATGGACGGAGTAAAGTGGCACTTAGTTGTGTCTGCTCTCCCCAATCTTCTCAAGCACCGTGAGGGTCTTGTTGGATTTGGCCTCGCGGATGTCGACGTTGTACACCATTGCGTCCTCGCCGCATGTGAGGACGCAGTGCGAAGCGTCGGTCCGGACGTCAATCTGCACCCTAATAATAATATGAAACGCATGCCCTTTATATGCTCTCGCAGTTCAAAAGGGGATAGAAATTCTAACTGTTAAAAGGTAAAATTTACTCTCCGAGTGTGAAAAATACACTCTTTACCATAACGCAGTTAGAAAAATACCTTCAAAATGTCCTAAACGGAGTCATTGCCTTCCGGTTCAGGAGTTTTCCACTCTCTACGTGCATTAAATGCCACAACAGACAGAAATTTCCCTCAGGGAAGACAACTTTATTCTTCTCATGCAGAAACTCACCAGTCAAGAACATAACGGACACTTTTTTTCAGCACACTTGCGCAGTGCATTGCGCAATGCCCAACGCTCTGCAATTGGAAACTAGTCAAAATAAATTTAATTCAATTCAATTTTGCGCTTTTTATTTCGGACTTTTTGATAGATTCCGATAATTTTTGGGTGTCCCAAGGATAACATGTGTATCGGAGGCCCTTCAGCGTCTCGTGGAATAGGAAAGCAGGGAGGATTTGCTGCCCCATCGCACTGTTTTTGATGACGACCCGGAAGACGTTATTGCTGATTGCCTCGATGACGGGATTTACGGGCAGCAATGTGACGATGGGGACGACCGAGACTTGTCGAACGGTAAATAATCTTTTTTGGTTTTGTTTTGGCATGCAGTTCCTTAAACGTTGATGATTTGCGGAGCCTCCAAACAAAGAAATAAGGTAGCAGAATTTATACAGTAGATATCGGATTCGACTGATTGATTGTTTGATTGATTGATTGGCTGATTGGATGATCAGTGAAATGTTTCTTCATGGTTGTTAATACTCTCGGTTACACTTCCTATTGCAATACCTCCGGAGTATATATTATCATTGGGGATAGCATGTACAAACATGATCCTCCAAAACAAACATTTTTCAACAATGCCTGCTTTACGAGTCATCATTTTTACGGACGGAAGTACCCTGAACCCCCCCCCCCCTCCCGAAAGGAAAGTAGAACTTATTTGGTGAGATTGAGCATTTGACCTGGCTTAGACTCCACCGGGATCTACGATGGGGAACCAAATTGGATAAAATATTCGGCAACAGAAAGCTACTTCGGGATTACGTAGGCCAGTACTTATTTCAGCTCTGCAACATAAACCTACTCTCGGATCACGAATGACAGTACTTATTTCAGCTATATAGGGCACCAGAATTTGAAGGAGTTCGACAGCTATTAAGAGAGAAGCCACACCTTACAAAGGAGTACGAAAAGGGAAAAATTTACGGTTTTGCCACACGCGGCAACAGCTTGTGTGTGTCATGCTCACCCTAAAGGAAATAGAGAGTTTGCTTCCCCTGCTAGAAGAGGAGGAAAGGAAATAGAAGAATAAATGTTTTTTCTTGTGCTAAATAAACTCTTCAAATTTTATGATCTAGACGGTTTGCTTCCTCGCTTTGAGTCCACAGAGGAGCTCTTGCTGTATTTTATTTGACAAATGAAAGGAAGAACTGCTACCGACGTACAGTCAGCTCCACATTGTTCTCCGGTTGCACAAAAATCAGATGCGCGCATGTGTCGTCTGTTGTGGCAAGCCGGTTGGGTCAATAAAAGAAACACTGGCTAGACAGCCGAAATTTATGTCGCCTACGACAAACCAAATCGTGCAAAAGATAACGATCACAATTTATTTGGGAAAAGTCCCTGTCAAGTTGCACTTATAGTAATGTTATGTGAGCCTGTGGGACTTGTCTCAAATTCACCGAACGGCTGTTTCTAGGGCTGTCTGAAAGTTTTGATGTTTTGATTATTTAGAGTGACGGACGTTTTTGATTGGTTAGTGGGTGTGGTTTGCTTGACCGTAAGTGTGAATCTGGGGGCGGAGTTTGCCTTCCTTTTCAAGCAGTAAAAAGCACGTGACCGAAGAACAATGTGGGGCTGACTGTACACTCTACTTCTGCATTTTCAGAGTAAAGGATTTTTTTTACCTTTTGTCGGTAGCCTTCGTAGCTCCTTCCTTTTTTATTATACTGTCAGATCGAGTTATATACCGTCATTTCATAATTTAGTCAGTAAAGCATGACCATTATGTTCCTGTTTGGAAAGTAGTCCAACTCCTAGCTGCCAGTTTGTCCTAGCCTAAAACGAGCCACTAGCTAACGCAATCCAATAAGCTGTATCATACTGTACTGTAATGACGCGGTTGGTAGCTCGTTTTTTGCAAAGAAACGGGTCTGCTAGGAATTGGCCAGATTCTTCGTACAATTCACTTGCAACGGTAAAAGAAGTTTTCAGTCGAATGGAGACAGCCTAAGCTCGATACGGATGATTTGTCGCCCACGGAACGGTCATCCCGGTGAATGAACGCCACTTTTGAACAACGCATCCTCGTTCTTCCGCTCCAACCCTTTCGGATCCAAAATCTCCAACGGAATCGTCTCCTTCGGTGCCCTCGCGTCACTCACGGCTCCACCTTCCGGGGCAATCTCATTGCTCCCCTTTCTCAGTCCACAATCCTCCTCAATCCTCGAGATCCGCCGTGTAACTAGTAGCGGGTGGCGTACAATTTGTAGGGCTGCCTTCATCGTCTGAGTCAGAGCCCGAGCTATATTTCTCTGCTTCCTAATATGAAAACAAAACAAATACAGTTCAAGTATGTGCAAATCGTTATCCACGACCACTCAGGCATATCTACCTAAGTGCGTAACTGTTTTGATTAAAAATTGCCGGAGTATGGCCAACTTCGGGCACTGTTAACTTTACCCTAAAGCGTAGACAACAGGCGCAACAGCTTCCCGAATTTAAACGGATCTTTGGAAATTATTAAAACTGGATTAAGTAAGTCTGGTATAAAGTACGCTGGCAGCCTTAACATTCCGAGTTTTTTTCCTTATTATTTGGTGATGATGATGTTATCGTAACTTTATGATACTTCGCCTTTAAAAGAAATTAACGACCCTCACCAGGCATGTTCGATAATGGTTATACGAGGGGCACTATACAAGTCTTTGCATTCGGTCATTTTCTCCGCACCATGCGAGTGCTTTTCGAATCACTCAACATAGGTAGTTAGATCATGGCTTCATAAGCGGAAAATCTTAGTTTCACGGACCTGCAAGCAGGGATGAAACAAAAGATACTTCCCCTACTGCCGGTTGTTGCACTCCGCAAAAGATTCAGAAACTAGATTGGTGTGGACAGTGATAAAAAAAATGCCGACAGCCTGTTGAGACCAACAATCAATCAATCGAGCCAGGCAAAATACCCCGCATGGTTCAACCCGTAGACCTTACCTTTGTTTAGCCTTCCTGGAATTCTTTCTCAACTGTGTTAATTAGCTCTCTAATCAGGCTGTTTACAACAATAAGAAAAATAGTCTGACCATTGGTCATTGAATAACTGGAACGCGTGCGAGCCGCTGGACATTCACATTTGCACTGCGGTCAACTACTCTCCGCTAGAAAAAATTCTTCCCTCTAGGCCTTTGGCTGTAGTCCAGCAAACTTTTCCTAAATAATGTAGAAGTTGCTGATCTAAATATTTGCAATACCAGAATTGGAATGCACCTTCTAGTCGCGATAAAAATAACCGAGTGCAAAGACTTTTGGAATATCGCTCGTATCACCGTCGTGCTAAAGCGTGTAGGCACGATAGCGCCATATAAACGGCGTAAAACACCAACAAACGTGTCAAGTTAACCCTTGACTTTTAAAACAGAAAAGATTTCATCCAACTCACATGCATTGAGGATAAGTGCCCAGTACACACGATGCATTTCCTTTCTGAATTTCAATACTGATTCGTTGCCTTAAATACTCTAAAGAATGCTGATGCTGTTCCACCCATTTGACGATGTCGGTGACAACCGTACTGGCTTCGGGTCCTGTACTGGCTGCGGTCGTCATGTCGCACATAGCTCGCTCGACCACCGGAGTACCTCGCCCTTTTTTACTCTTTGGTGCTGCGGGGACTTCCTCCCCAGTCACATCTGGGCACCACCGTGATGTCGCCCGAGTCGGCAGTAAAAGAAATGAAGGAGATCAGGCCCATCAACGAGTGAACCGATGCAAGAGGCAGGGTATGTTAATTCACTCGCTTTCCGGATTCCAAGTTCACCCTTGCTAACCGGCAGGCTTACTTGTCTCCATACGGTCGGCGTCATTGCGGTGTTACAAATAGCCTCCACACTCCTGAACTACGAACTGAACTCGACGATGAACGATGTTTTTGTTAACTAGATACAGCGGCAGCGCAATTTATTGCCCGGTTCACTCGTCCTCATCCGATAAAAAGGTACTTGGAGCGATTTTCGGAGTTCAATATGGTTGCTGATTTATAAAATGTATGTCATTGGCGGCTCTCCTGAGCCCGGGAAATTTTTTGGCAAAATTTCAAAGTTGGGTAAGCACTGGAAGATTCCATTGTCCTTGATTTTCACTATAAAAATGGTGGTTTGTATACAGGTAAAAGCACAAAAGGCAATTAATATGACACCATCCCATGCCAAATACAATGTGTATATAATCCATTGAGGTTAGCCTATTATTTTTCTGACACGAAGGGGCGGAGCTTTGCTAATTCTGAAAACTCAAATTTTCGGCCCTTTCTTAAAATTTTCATTGCTCCATTCCTTACATTCCAAAAGTATATGGCTGATGCCAATCACTTCTAAATTAATTTTGGGATGGGATAGCGCCAAAAATCATAGTTACTACATTTCAATAAATCGTCATTTTACAGTAAAAATCAGGGAAAACGGATTCTTTTAGAATTTTCCCAACTTTAAATTTCGTCAAAAAATCATGTTTTCATAAATTCGCTAGATGATTAATAGATTAAACAAATTGTCATTAACATCAGACTTATTACAAAAAGAATGGAGACGTTTTGAAACACCCTTCCGAAAATAGCCGTAAGTAGAAACAAACTAAATTTTTATTTAATTAAGCTTTGCCGGAAAATGTTATTTGAAAACGCACGTTTCAACGCACGTGCGTTGTGCGAAAAAAAAATGTAAAATATAGAATAAAAGAATGTATAGAATATAAATAGAATATCTCCAAAGAATATATATGCAGAACCAACTGTTTCATAGTGTAATCGAGTCCGCGACTACTGCAGCGCAATGTTGCTTTAAATCATTTGCGACAGGAGATTTGGATGCTGCCGGTGTAATGAAGCCGCAGCACTCGAGTAGTTACCGATGGCCCCGTCCAGACTTCCGCCTGAGCCTTCCGTCTGGATGTTTTGTCCGAAGCCGTCGCTGTTGTTGTGGATCACTAACAGCGCGCCCCCTGCTCCGTTCGGTGCTTTGTAGAGCCCTTCAATGCCTGGCCGTTCCAATTCCAGTGTCGCTTTCGACATGACCGCCACATGTGGCTGATTGAACAGAGCGTGCTTCAGAAGGGGTATAGCCTCTTCGTCGGCATAGTCGCTGAACGCGTAGACCCGCATATTCGCAAGGTGCTCCTCTGCGGAGATGTACTTGAGCGCCAGAAACTGTAACCGATTCAGCAGGTCTGCTCCAATCTCCTGTACATCACCCATCACACAAGACAGCATTATCAAAACAGCATCTGTGCACACAGTACGAGACTTGATATGATTCTCTCACGTTGAAATACATTCATTGGTTTGGATACAAAAAAATTGAAACTTCGGAAACTCTGCGGATAAATCAATCAATCAAGCCCCGGGCCATAGTACAAAGTGGTGCGGAATTTTTTCTTCGTTATATTGTTCTGAAACCGCGGATGTGATTTCCAGCCCGAGACCCCAATATAAAATTATGATATATATGGACAAGTATTTGTGAAAACAACCCACTCCGATTGAAATGGAAAATCTCCGTTCTTGCCCAAGTTAGATTTGATGGACTTTATAATTGTATGGGGATGATGTGCATTTCTAATCACCCCCCGTTTTGGATCCTCCCGTATTTTTTAGCCACTTAGCAATTCCGATACGGTGGAGCCATGAGTTCGTTTAGGGTTCTTCCAAGTCAGAACCAAAACCTCTCATGGTCGGGCAAGGGGGAAGGGGAGTAGAGGAATATAATAATTTTTTTTAAACTCAACCAAAACATTTTCAAGAATAAATGGGAAGTCAAAACATTCGAGAATAAAATTTGATGATAAAACTGTACAAAATAACAAATATACACCTGGTTCTGCCTAGTGAAATATTTCGCTGATGCCAAGCTATTAAAAATTGACTCCGGGATGGGGTATTCTCCGGAAAATGAATTGTAACTTGAATGTCTGTTTAACGTTTAGATTTTATTGGTGGATAAATTATATTTTATGGCCTGTTTAATGTGTAGATGAAAGTCCCTCCATACTGGGATTGCTGAGTGATTTGAACCAGAACCCAAGAAGTTGTGGGTACGTAGTTTGGTTGTTGTGCGTTTTTGTTTAAAAGGCTCGAGCAATTATTATTTCGTTATCAGAAAAAGTTACAAATAAATAAACTTAATTTATTTCAAATGGAAATTAGATCGATTCCATAACTCGAATGGAACTTTCAACCTTACACGTGCGAATATGGAGGGAGGGTTGAAGGTGTACACGTATCCCTGAGGACAGAGGACTTCCAAGGCAGACAGCTCATTCCTGGCTTGTTCCAGTGCGCTGGCCAGCAGCAGCTCCAGCGAGACCACATCTCCACAGCGGAGTTTCACAAAGTTATCACAGCATTCGGTCCGCGACGGAAGAACCCGGTCAAATATGATCAATTGTTCCAAGAGAATCTTGGCAGTGTCGCGGGATATTGTCCGGTCCTTGGCTTCTGCCAGACTGGGTAGGCAACGACGGCCGACCAGGTTCGCCACAATATGGCTACGCAGACTTTGGTCATAGGCTTCTCGCAGTGCGGGATTCTGTTTGTCCTCTACACTTGGAATAACAAAATCCGCGCTTAATTCCGTTCCCTGAAAAGTAAAACTATTCTAAACTCTATCACTAATTATTATTTAAGTTATAATTTTAGAATTGATAGTTTTAGGAACAATGGAATCCTCCCGGGTTACTCCAACTTCGAACTCATATCTAAAAGCATTTTGAAGCCTGACCGGTGAAATAAATTTTGAGAAATCAACCGTAGTATGAAACTATTAAATTAATAATGTGGCCGAATTCTGCCTTCATCAAACTGAAATCGTCCCAAGCAAAACTGAACTAAACCTTTTTAAAAACACTTTTTTAGTTTTATCTGTATTTTACAAAAATAATAAAAAATAGTTGGAAAACTAAACTTATGTTCGACCGAAACTAACACGAAGTGTTAAATACTAAACAGCGGCGCCAACACTACTAACACTAACGAAGTGTTAAATACTAAACAGCGGCGCCAAATATTCTTAGTTGGGAAGTATTTCACATACTGAATTCAAATAGACTTCACTTTTAAGTTTATGAATATGGATAAGTTTTTGAATAAGTTTATGAGTTACATTTATGATGGTTTTCAAAATGTATGTCACTCTTGTTGTCCGTATAACTTTTTTGTCAGAATTTCAAAGTTGGGAAAACAATGGAAGACTCCAGTTTTCCTGATTTTGACCTCCGAAACGTCGATTTTCAGAGGAATTTTTTAATTTGGTGATGTTTCACATCGTCCTTAAAATTCCTCTTAAAATTCCATTTGAAATCAATTGGCGTCAGTGAAATCCTGTTTGGATGTCACGGGGCGCTGCTACAGGTAATTCTTGGCACTGACAGGGGAAACTGGAATCTTCCCTTGTTTTCCCAACTTTGAAATTCTGCCAAAAAAAAGTTATTGGGACAACAACGGTGAAATAAATTTCGAAAACCATTGTAAATGTGACGCTATTAATGGAACTTAAAGTGGAGTCAATCTGAATTTGGCATCTGAAAAACTTCCCAAGTTAGTAACGGAATAGTTTATTAAAGATATTCATTTAAAATATTTTTGTGACTCTTTATATGAAAGAGTAATAAATTACTTGACAAACAACGATAATTAGGTGTATAGTTTTAATTTTTATCGCCCGTACCTGGAAGGTTTTATCGTTTAGAGCCGAAACGGCGAGCATAACTTGCCGGTTCTCGAAGTCCGGTTGAACCATCGCGCTGAGTGCGACCATCCGTGCAGTCTGGAAACCGTCTGCGGAGTCGGGGAACCGTTGAACGTGATGATAGTCATCGTACACGTAGTCTCCGTGCATGGCCACTAAAGCAATCGGAGTGACAAAGGTGTGCATCGCTCCTTCCGTGTTAGTGATCCGGTCGGATTTTTCTGGTTGGAATTTCACACCCAGAGCACGGTCTTTTTTGTTGCGCATCAGATGTTCCACCAGGGTGGGTGGGACGAATTGGTTGGCACTTGTGACGGGTGGTGCGGCCGATGCGTAGGACTCAAGGTAGGTCGGTCGAATGGGTTCTCCAGCGCGAAGGGTGGTCTTGAAAATGCGATCGGAACGAACGTCGGCCCATGCTTGAATTGTGCTGAGGTTTACTTTTTTCAACATGTTCGATGGCGGTGTTCGGGATTCCGGGAGTTCACTCATGCGCCGATTACTTTAAAATAACAGGGAATTGGTAGATTATTATGTAACAAAGATGAGATGCATGGAATACTTTGTAACAGGAACATTATTACCAGCGGGAACAGCTGATGCAATCAAGTTCAATGGAATAGAATAAACGAACTCATGCGAGTTGGAACACACGCACAGTCGATCGGACGAACTAATGGGTGGACGGCCGAAAAGGTGGATGGACGCCTGGACGGACGAACGGACGAATAGATAGACGGACGCTTTGACGGAGGGTTGGACAGACGGTTAGACGGACGGTGGGACTGACGGACGGACAGACGAATAGATAGAGGAACGGTTGGATGGACGGACAAACGGATGGATTGAAAGTTGAACGGATGAATAGATCAATAAACGAACGATTGGATGATTGAGAGGACTGGCAGACGAATGGTTGGACTGGCGGATGACCGAATGGGGATGGATGAAATTTTTATAGTATTTTATTTGAAACGGCAGCCTTTGCTCCGTCATTGTTGTTGTTTTTAATATTGTTTGCGTGTCTTACTTTATCTTGTACCATACCCTCTTAGTCAGTATGGCGCCCATCAAACAGACGGCCGACCGAGTAACCGGACGAATAGCTCATGCACAACAGCTAAACCGGCGAAATACCGAAGGATTTGACGGAGGGACAAACGGACAAATGGATCAATAAATCAGTGGTTAAAAGCCAAATGAAGACGATGTGGACTATCTCTGGCTTGACGGGGGCGTACAAAAAACAGAAAACCTTTTAAATGAACCGAGAAGCGAATAATTCGACAATAATGAATGACACAGATAACGGATGAACCAGTTTTGTACCGTGGAGTAACCGTTGAACGAAGGGAAGGAACTCGGCTGGATAAAGGGAAACGTCTGCGGATGGAGGAATGTAAACTTATATATGTTTACTCACCACTTAAATAAATACCGGTGCAGTGTATAGGCGGTAGCTGTACTTCGAGCAAAGATGCGGTTGAGACTCAGGAAAACCGTCGCAGCGAGAACTGTGAGTATGCTATGAGCTCTTGTCGATGGCTACCCGTCAACAACGCATATGACAGCGCTGCCATGTGGTGGACGCGTTCAGTACTACAATTATGCCACATTCACAGATTCCACTTCGGTTGTCGGGAAGCTCTGACTCGTGCCCCGCCGCCGCGGAGTTGTGCAGTAATGCCTACGGCGCACCAACTGGGCAGCAAGCAATGACCAAAGTACATGACTATAACAATGATTTATTTGTCTCTGCACCGACAACACTGGACAGTAATAAGTTGTTTAAAGGTTTCTGACTCAGCACATATTGCCTTTGCATATACATAGAGGGTACTCGCTTATTTTGCAGCGTTGATTTCGCTATTGCAAACTATCTTATCTCCCTGATTTTGATAGTACAGTCAGTCCCAAGTTGTCCTCCGGTTGCACAAAAACAAGTATGCGCATGCAGTTCAAAGATAAAAGATAAAGATTAACATAGATAAGGATAAAGATAAGGATCAGTAAGGATCAGCAAAAGATAAGGATCCTTATTTCATTCGGAAAATTCTTTGTTAAAAGTACACGCAGTCGTTACCTGAAAGCTTGAGGGAATTGTTGTTACACTGATTTCAAGTGATTGAACATCTGTTTGCCACAAGTGTCACTGCCCTCTGGACGAAGTTTCATTTTTCTAACTTATTGATTGCTGAATGATCATGGCGTTTGGAAAGCAAATCCCTCAAGAAGTCGCACTGGCGGTGCATAATATGCGGAGAATGAAGCTTACTTTCAAGCAGATCGGGACCTTTTTTCGCAAAGGGGAAGACTGACCTTCTGATGTTTTCTGTGATTTTATTAACCGGTTTTGGTTTCTGTTTTGTTTGTTTTTTTAAATTTGTTAATCTTCGGCAGTCTTTTTAAGTTCAGTAATTACTGCGGTGTTGGGAGTTCGTGATTGGTCGGTAGGCGTGATTTGCTTGACCAGAAGTGTGCATTCAGGGGAGGAGTTTGAGGTATTTTTTAAGCCGTGAACTGCACGAACCGGAGGACAATTTGGGACTGACTGTAGCCGGGAAAAACAGCCAAGGCGTTCCTTTTCTCGGTGATTTGCCTGCTTGTTGTGCGCATCTGTCTTCTGAGTTGTCCATATGAATCATGCGAGTTTTTAAAGTTTAACGAAAGAGACAGAGCCACGGCCACGGATAAACAAGCGGATATGTCCTCGTATCACCGCTGCAAGAGCGTGCAAAACCCGAGAGATTATTAGCTAGTTTCACACAGCAAAATAAAAGCTGCAAAATAAGCGAGCTTTGAATACCTTTTTTTTTCAAAATAATTTGTATTTTAATTAAACCAGTGAGAATTAAGCTAAGCTATACCTTATTGTATTTCTCTGCCGGGCGGGGTGGGGCGGCGGAGGCGGAAAAGGGGGTCGACATTCATTTTTAAGATATACTTCCACGTGTGGTACATATCGCCGATTCACGTTTATTCACATACTGTACAGTCTTGGGATACGTTTTCCAGCGCGTTGCGCGACGCTAAATCGAAATATTGTTCACGTTGAAACTTTACCTTTTACGTACCTCAACTTTTAAATTGTTTTCCCTTCTCAAATATTACTTATCCGGTGTGATATAGCACAGCGGCAATGTGTAGGCACTTTAAAATTTTAACACATTGCGAAAAGTAGTTTAAGACAATGAACGCCGCAGGCCCGCAGCGGAACCGGAGCCGTTAATATCCATGCTTTCAACCATTCCCGGTCCAGAGTTATGTCCCCCTCTTCAACGTGTCAGGATACGACGCAGTCCAAGTCTGTAGTCGCGGTTGAAGCACACGAAAATGATCTAAAAAAACGAAACATCCCCAATATAGTAAGATTAATGTGTAGTTCGAGTGATCGAATGGCTCATTATTTTTTACCAGACTAAAAGAATATTGCAATATCAGACAGAGACGCATCCAAACCAGCAGCAGGGGCTTCAGGAACACCGTCAGACCCAGCGAGAGAATGACATACGTGAGCAGGTTACAGACCACACAAAATACGAACATCACTAACAACATCCACGCTACTCTTAATCGTCTTCTCCGCATTTGCATTATTCGTAGAGGCTCTGGAATGGGAACGCCGCCGTTTTTTGACTGGGAGACCTTCGTGGTCCAAAAAGCCACAGAATGACCGACAATTATGACCAGTACCCCACCACCTACTGCATAAGGGCCGGACGTGCTCAGACCGAGAAATGCGTAGCTGAAATTGTTATTCGACTCCGGAATCATTCCACAATGAACCACCCCGGTAATTGGAAAGACCCACCCAACGCCAGAGCGAACGGCAGAGCGGTCGCAATACCCATGCCCCAGCAAAAGGTCACCATCGCTCGAAACGGCCAAGGGGCAATCCATTTAGAGTAGCGGTACGGGAATATGATAGCAACGAGACGGTTGATGGCCAGCCAGACTTCTGTCCAGTTGCTAGCGTAGATCGCAGCGGTCTGGATGGAGTGAATGTAGGTGCAAATATTGCTAGGCACGGCCACGAACCAGTAAGCTTTCCCGTAAACTACGACTGCGTTGATGGGGAAATGGATGCCGCACATAATGAGGCTGGTAATGAGGAGGTGGAGGATGAGGCTGCCGGAACTGTTTCGGAGTTTCTTGCGATTGGCAATGATACGGATGAGAAGGGCGTCGCTAACGACTTCGAAGAGGTTGAGGGTGATGAGCAGGACGAACCACGCGGTTTGCTGAACATGCAGAATTTCGGAGTTGAATCGCCAAGGGGCAGAGAGGTTAGAATTTTGAGTAATAACGTTTTGGGAGGAATTGGCCATGTTTATGCAGGCTACGTCTACGCAGAAAAAAATAATGACGGTGCAGAGCAACAACTTGGAAATACATAAGATGGATACTGCTATTCAACTCTTTGGACCCAATGTGTTTTTTTACGGTGCAGGAATGCTGTGTAAATTAAAGAGCAACATCAATGGACGTAATCAGTGACATTTGGGGGCCATAATGCGTTGTACAGTCGGCAGGAATTTCATTACGAATCAAAAGATCCTTGCTGTGCAATGCAAACTCCTCCGACATCCAAGGGGAGCGGGATTTATGACAGTAATCCTAGTATGAATGGAATAAGATCATTGGGTAAACCATGTTATATAGACTGCCTGGAGAGATCGAATCTTTGGGGGTCGAAATGTCGAGCTATACTGAATAATTTCTTCTTCGATCTTTGGCGATGGCTGATATTTTGTGCGGAAAATAATATATGTCAATACATCTTGAGCTTTTCATGTAACCGAGACCAGTAGCATTAATGCCTGCCGGTCATCATCTGCCCCTTTATTCTACGCAAGAACACAACAAAAGCCATTTCTAATCTTAAGCGATTGTGACTCTACTCCGATTGCGAGTAGTCTTTCGTCTTATTTCTGTTACCCCTTCCGGGAGTAGTGTCTCTTTCTGCATCTCTCTTCGAAAACCTATTTGTTCATCCGCATTCCACATTGTAATCTTATCCGTCAGTAATACGCCTGGTTCGCGATCACATTCAGACAAGAATGAAAGGCGCTTCATATACAGTAAGTCGCTACACTCCTACTTGCATTCGTAATCGCGTCAGACTTATGTAACCGTTGCTTTGAGCTACCAGATTTTTTTGTACGAGTTGCTCATAAAAGCGGGGTTTTTCCACCTACCAAGCGCTCAAGAGAAACGTTTTTAAGGCGATCCAAAATGGTATATGGCAATCGACATGGAACAATTGGACGCTTATTTTCCATCTATTCATCCGTGTTTTTGTTCTCCGTTCGTCCGACCGTTTACAATTCATACTTCAATTCTTTATCCGTCGTTTCGTTCACAGGACTTCTGGTTGTCGCTTCGTCCAGTGGCGCGCCGACGGGGGGTGTTTTGTAAAACCCCCTCAAAAGTAAAAAAAGTGCCCTAAGGGTCCCCCATTTAGAGAAAAACACCATGATGGAGAATTGTCATGCAATACTCCCCCCTTACGTTCTATCGGGAATATTTAGGATACAATAAACAATTAATTTGGGAAAAATAACACCCCCTCAAACCAAAGCTCGGCGCGTCACTGCCTTCGTCCGTCCGTCCGTAATTAGATGTCCGTCCATAGACAAAAGGACAGACGGACTAACGGATGGATGGACGGAGAGACGTACTCCAGTTGGACGGACCGAGAGACAGACTTAGACGGACGGATTGCGGATGGATGGATTAACTGTGGAAGGACCGACGGATTATCAAAATACTAACAAAGTCATAGAAGGACGGACAAACAAACTGCGGATGAACAAATGGACTGATTATAGACGATAAGACTGACTGTTAGCAGACGCACGCACGGACAGACACACTGACGGGCGGTTTGACGGACAGATTAACTGCAGACGGATGGACGGACGGACAACCCAAAACACTGTGAAGGGACCGACGAACGTGTAGCGGGCGGACAAACTTTGAACGAACGGACGGACTGCGCAGTGGAATACGACTTGTAGGTGGTCGAACGAACGGAGAGCAAACAGCCAGATGTAGAGCTAGAAGAATGACCGTCGCATTGGTCCATGTCGCTTGCCATATTTTTTTCCGGTCGCTTTAATAAAATGGTTTTTTGAGTGCCTGGTAGTGTGGAAAATCCGTTTTTATGAGCGAATCATGCCAAAAAAACGGGTAGCCAAAAAAGCGGTTATAGACATGCTGCTTAAGGAAGCCCTCAACCGACAACGTGTTGGCGTTTCCTGCGTTCAAACATTACACAAATTTCTAATTATGACGTTAATTGTGACTCGCTCATACTCTACAGTTGAATCCTTTTCCGGAAAATTACACCCTTTTTCATGTGCTGAAGAACGGTTTTCTTTCCGCGACCTTTAGTGTGTGGACGACTGATGACAATGCGCGACATTCTTAGCTTATTCTCTTGCTTGTATCATAAAAGAGAACTCTCGGATTATTTTTCAGAATCGTATTATTTCACATTTGTTATGAAGCTTGCTGCTAGTCGGGATAACCGTACTACCGTAATATTTTATTTGAAATAAAAGTTCAAAATGTTACTGCCGTGAAACATAGAAGAACATCGAAAAGTCAATTGATTGAATAAACGTTCCGGTGCTCAAGAGACTCAGAATCTTTTGCGTGTATACCTTCCACCCTGTCCGGCCGATGGTTTAATCTCCATCCTTGACGCTGCAGGATACGACGCAGTTCGAATCTGTAGTCTTGATTGAGGCAAATAAAGATGACCTGGGCAAAGCATCAACAACTCGTATAAATGGCAAGAAATAAAGTATTGCACAAATATTCCTCAAAGTTAACCCAACAAGGCGGTCATGCCTTACCGGACTGAAGGCATATTGTGATACCAAACAGAGACGCATCCAGACGAGCAGTAACGGTTGCCGCTGCAACACCGTTCCACTGTCCATGGTAAGCAGGGCGTAAGTTGGCAGGTTGCAGGCCACGCAGAACAGAAACGACACTAACAACATTCGTGCCACTCGCAAACGCCGTTTTTTCATCTGGACCAACCGCTGACGTTCGAAGACCATACTATTGTTCATTGATACAGACACTTGTGTGGTCCGATAAGTTAAGGGATGACCTACAATTACGACCAGTACCCCACCGACTACTATGTAAGGCCCATACGCACTTAATCCGAGAAAGCAGTAGCTCGCGAGGTTGTTTAACTCCGGCACCATCGCGCAATGCCCCACCCCGGACATAATGAAGGAGCCCCGAAACCCTAAAGCAAACGGCAGAACGGTGGCAATACCCATGCCCCAGCAAAAGGTCACCATCGCTCGAAACGACCAAGGGGCCACCCATTTAGAGTAGCGGTACGGGAATATGATGGCAACGAGACGGTTGATGGCCAGCCAGGCCTCTGTCCAATTGCTAGCGTAGACCGTGGCCGACTGGAGAGAGTGGATGTAGGAGCAGATATTGGCGGGCACGGCCATGAACCAGTAAGCTTTCCCGTAGAGTACGACTGCGTTGATGGGGAAATGGATGCCGCACATGATGAGGCTGGTGATAAGGAGGTGGAGGATGAGGCTACCGCAACCGTTTCGTAGTTTCTTGTGGTTGGCGATGATACGGATGAGGAGGGCATTGCTAACGACTCCGAAGAGGCTGAAGGTGATGAGCACGATAAACCATGGTGTTAGTTGACCACGCAGAGCACCGGGGTTGTATTGCCAGGATGTGGTTGTGTTCCATGAGGTTATAGTTTCGTTGAAGGAGGTATTGATCATTTTTCCGGTATTTGTACTTTGCAATAAAAACCGGTACTTATTATTCAACGTATAAATAATTTTTTTCTGTCTCGTTTACAGAAAAGGGCGAAGGTGCTAAATTGTCTGTGCTTTAGTAAATGTGGATCTTCAAAAAGGAGACCTCGGAAGCGGGATCGGTTTATAGGTGGAAATCTGAGGTATGCAGTGACATTTGACCAGTGACATTTCCTTGCAATGCCCCATTGTAACGGGCAGGAAGTCTGTCAATTGAAAGGGCTACACTGTAGTTTGTATTCTTTCGGAGCGCAATCTCCTTCGACATTTCTGAAAGGCACACACTATTTCTAGAATAAGCTGAACTTGAATAGGGTTAGCTACATTTTCAAAGTACCGTACCCATAACACTAATGTAGTCTTAGGGGAATTGTGGAAATTTAGGGGAGCGCGTGTTTATTTGATTTTAGTCTTCAGTCTTTCAAAGAACAGCGGCCCTCCCAATTTCTGTCAACAAACCAGCGAAATGATCATAGGTATATCTAAATACCAAACCAAGATCTACCAGATGCAAACAGTGTTAATTAGTTTTAATGTGATACGCTCTTTCATCCTTTCCCGGATCTAAAGGTCAATTAAAATGCGGCATTTCGAACGACCTTCCGCGCATTGCCCTATCTGTAAAACACTGTACACAGATTGGCAGCTTCTTTTTCCACCTATTTTGCTGCTTAAATTTCGGCCTTAAGGCAATTTCTGTGACAACAAAAGGTTACGTAAAAATGGCTGCCGTGCAAGGAGCATGATTCGAACCATCTGGCCTGTCATGACGCACATTGTGCTTCTGCCTTGGACCTCTCAAACATTACATAAACATTTTTTTGTTGACGGTCGAGTCTGGATCAGCATTGCTCAATTGTGGGGGCCAGGGGATGTTTCCATATTTCATAAACTGGGTTTTCCCTGTAAATGTCCATATCAACGTTTAGCTTGGGCGAAATAGCAGAGCAAACGTTCATTACCAGACGGACAAATTGGTTATCGCGGTCAAATTACCATGTCGTTACTTTTACAAATTCGACTCCTTTTGGGCCCGTAACAGAGTGCCAGAATCTTTTGGGCAAATACTTCCGCCCTGTTCCGTGAAAGAGCCCACCCTCCGTCCTGGACGTGTGATGATGCGGCGCAATTCCGCCCGATAGTCTTGGTTGAAGCACAGGAAAATAATCTAAACCAACAAAATAATACAAATTAGTATGGAAATAATTGTCGCAATACCGTTATGTTAAGTCCGCACGAAAAGCTCAAGAACAATCCGCCTTACCGGACTGAAAGCGTACTGCGATATTAAAGACAGGCGCATCCAGACGAAGATTAATGGATGGCGTACCAACACCCTCGCACCCAGCGACAGAAGTGCGTAAGTCGGAATGTTACAGACAAGGCAAAAGACGAACGAACCGAGCAACATTCGTGCCACGCGAAAACGTCGGGATCTTTGTTGAATCGTCGGTGCACTTTGCACTACCTCCTGCTTATCAGCCGGGGTGGTCACTTTTACGGTACGAAAAGTCATCGAGTGACCCAGGATGACAACCAGCACGACACCCACTATAATGTACGGCCCATACGCGCTCACTCCGAGAAAGATGATGCTCACAAGGCTCCTAGCTCCGGGCAACATCGCGCAATGGCCCAAACCGGACATTACGAAGGAGCCTGCGAAACCCAGAGCAATAGGCAGAACGGTGGCAATACCCATACCCCAGCTAAAGGCTACCATCGCTCGGAACGGCCAAGGGGCAACCCATTTCGGGTAGTGGTATGGGAATATGATGGCGACGAGGCGATTAATGGCCAGCCAGGCCTCTGTCCAGTTGCTGGCGTTGGCCGTGGCAACTTGGATGGAGTATATATAGGTGCAAATATTGCTGGGCACGGCCACGAACCAGTAAGCTTTCCCGTAGATTACGACAGCGTTGATAGGGAAATGGATGCCGCACATAATAAGGCTGGTAATGAGGAGGTGGATGATGAGTCGGCTACAATCGTTTCGGAGTTTCTTGTGGTTGGCGATGATGCGGAGGAGAAGGGCATTGCTGATGATTCCGAAGAGGCTGAAGGTGATGAGCAGGACAAACCACGCAGTTAACTGACCGTGAAGGGCTTCGGAATTGTCCTGCAACAGAGTGGTTCCGTTTGGGGTGCTGTTAGTCATTTTGAAGTTTAAAAACTAGGTGGATTTCTGGCTCGTGTGAAATACTTGTTATATAAAATACACCGACGTAGTTATTCGGGTCTTGTGCTGTGGCCGACCCAGTGCTTCCCTTCTATGTCAAAGAGGATCTCTGCGGGCACTGAATTTATATACGGCAAAGCCAAGGATTCGGTGATCTTTGCTTATTATCGGGCACTGACCGTGACCGAGTGTAACGTTACGTTGAAAATGTCTTGCCGTGAGCAAAATTGTCTGATATGAACTCTTCTAACATTTTTGGGAACATTTCTGGGATGTCATGGTTTAACCCCAGGCATGACATGACCTCTGTGCATTGCCTTTGGAACCTGGCAAAGTTATCGGAATAAATGTCAGTTTCCGTTCCCTCCAAGCTCTTATTGGAAATGTATGTACAGTTACGTGTATTCCAAAATATACAATCAATCGATCAATGACATGGAACGTATACATTTCCTCATTTCAACTCCTTTCAGTTCTTCTTCAAATGAGTATTTCGAGAAAAGTCAACTGAGACACTAAATTGTGTGTGCGATCTGTAGTGAAAACTAAATATTGTTGATTTGAAGTCGGCCGTTTAAAACTTTGAGGGAAAGGGGAAGTAATTCTATTTTAAGACATTCTGATAGGGAAACCCGTTCCCCCAAGGTCAAGATCTAGTAATTTTCCCTGCAAATGTTTGTCAAGCCTTTCCGCTTAGCTGCGCGTTTCCGAAGTAACGATTGACGCCATAGCTACTCAGATTTCGGCAGTTTACCAGAGCCATTACCACCAAGTAGAGAGCCGTCATGAATACGTCGGGTATCTCGGAGGTGCGATCGTTACATTAACTCCACAGACCTGGATCATCCTTGGGGCGAGGTCCGACTTTGTCAAATTATTTTGTGACCTACATATCTGTGGAATATATGATACTGCACATGGTGCATATGCATTAGAATGATTAGCAGTAGAACCAGATTACAAACATATAACCAATATCGGTCCACCCATCGGAGGGCACGAGTCTCATCATCAACTTCAACTCATCAAAATGACGCAACAGCAAAAAATTTCAACTGACCAAGTAGCAAATTGATGGCAGAGTAATTTAACATTGAATCTTTAGTTCTTTTTAGAGATCGGAAATTCTGTTGAGTTTCAGCTTCCTTCCTCTACGCGCTTGTATTACGCGTGGCCGAAAGTAATTTACAGTAACTGAGCGCGTCTATGTTGGCCTTTTTGTATCTTGTCTTCTTTGTAAATAGTTGGTTGACCTATGTCGAACTTTCCGTTTTCTGCTTGGTTAGTTCATTGTTCATTTCATCTGGGTGGGCTGACACTTACAAATTATGAAAGGATGAGTCGCTGTGTCCCCATCAGCCAAAGCAAGAGCATTTACTGCAATTCGTCCATCAAGGTTGTTTTCGTTTGGCGGTGCAGATTGTGTTTGACACGCCACCTGTGCCCCTCACTAACTTAGATTGGCGCACTTTTGGCCATAAAACAAGGTGGCCAGAGGCCAAAGTTATGAGCAAATTCCAAGAGGCTATGCCCGCTTTTTATAGTAATCTTTTATAAATTAATACACTATACCTGCTTTCTGTTTGCGGATTCCGAAAAATAATTTTGCTGATGGCATTCGATTACAGACTGATAAAGGTGTCAATCCTCATGGGTTCAATGTTCCTTCATCTGCGCAAGAAGCGTTTTAGCACGCACAGTAAAGGAGCACACGCAAGCCGTAGTACAAACTATTCAATCCGGCAATTTCATCACTTCCTGTTATTAAGTGTTTATGGGATTTGACTTTTGCCTACTCTATTCAAAACAGCTTCTTTTTAATTCCATGTACAAAATTTGACTCTGTTTTCATACCAACAGATTCTCAGAGAACAGACTGGATGACGTACATCCCAAGCATGTACATCTCGATCATTAGAGCAAAAATCCGCTTACAAATCCATCATTTTGTTAACGAAGCATATCAATATAGAATAATGCAATCAAAAATTATTCTGCTTCCGAAGCGCTACGCCGGTTGATCTGCTCTTGCGAACCCATCCTCGGTTACATATACATTCTGCACGGAACATAATGGAGCTTAATGTTACGAGCAACCTCACTAGTAGTAAGGGTACAATCAATGCCACTGTAAAGTCTCACGAACTTTTGTGGTGGACAGCTTCGATTCTCGGCCTGAACTTTGCCGGAGCGCTGGCCAACATCCTCCTCCTACTGGTCATGACCGTCTACAAACCGCTCCGTCAGTCGTCCAGCTGCGCCCTCCTAGTCCACTGCATCGTCATTGATCTGTACCAGACGGTTGTGGCTGTTCCCGCCCAAATCATTCCCGTCTACATGGGACCGACACACCGCCTGCCGACCTTCTACTGTCGCACCCTGCCCCTGCTGGTCTTCTCGACGTCCTGGGCCAGCATGCATGCCTCCTGTGCCCTGGCCATGCATCGCCTTGTGGCCACCGTGCTACCACATCGCTACGCTGCCTTTACCAAAAGATCATCCTTAGCCCTGATGATCCTGGTACCGTGGGTGCTCTCCCTGTGCATCGCCATGTTTCCGACGGTCGAATACGGTATGAAGGTTGTGGTCAGTCCGGTTAACGGAGGATGCACGACGGTGGCCGTCGGAACGCAGACAGTCTTTACCATGTACACCGTCATTGGGACGTACCTTCCCACGGTGGTTATTGGGCTGTGCTATGTGGGTATCGTGCTGAAGAGCTTGATGGAAATGCATGGCCGTAGTAGACCGATATCCCAAGCGACTGCGCTGCGAAGACGGTCGGAGATTTCGCTGACGTTGTTCGTGTCCTTCCTGTGGCACTGCATCACGCTGTATCCCATGATGATTGCCGTGACCTTCTATCCCGGGGTATATTCCCGGAATGTGCAGCTGCAGTTGGCGCTGAAAGGGATGATTAACGTTTTCAGTGCAGTCAATCCGGTATGTCGTATTGAAAAACATGCTCGGTTTGACGGAAGAGGTGTACGAGATTTTCCGCATGAGCGAGAGATGTATTCTAAGCCAAAAACCAATTATGGCAACGTGACAAAGGCTTTTCCGAAATCTTTTTGAGGGCACTGAATTTCTCTGAAATTGCTTTAAAATTGTGTTCTGGATATTAAATCAGAATGGACCAGTCATGCGTTACTCTATATAGCCTTTGTCTACAGCAAAATATAACTGGCGAGGACAGTGATGACGCAACCTTAAGCATCCCACGATAAGCTCCATGTACAAAGTGTGTAATTTGCAGGTATTTTATTGGACTAGCAGCAGGCTGTTCCAGAATGGCCTGAAAGAAGTGTTGGGATGCCGGTGGACATGGGCTCAAGCACGAAGCAGGATATCGCCTGTCTCCAAGTAATGGCCGCGTTGTCTATCTGCTCCGGCCCTATGGATGATAATGCCGACTATACCCATTGATAATAAGCCGCTCTCATCATCCCCGAGCTGGAACGGAGACATATCATATCGGAATTCTAATTTTGACAGGCCATGATTTAGCTTATCGTATTATTGTAATTGTCATTTTTTGGTAAGCCATATTTTCACTCTGCCTGACTAATATGAACATTATAGGACCATGTGTGTCACAACTATGAACGCTAAACAAGGAATGCGTCGCTGTGGGCCTTGAAAAAAATGCGTGCTGCTATGATCTCTTGGTATTATAGTTAGTAGTCGATAAACCGTCCGGCGTATTTGGCATTGCAAACGGCGGAATTAATTCTCACGGACAGGGTCCTCACCTCACTAAATATATGATGCTCTTCTGTTAAAATTCCGAGACATGAAACTTTTAATTCTAAGATCACTGGCACAGTCAATGGCCAACCAGGAAAAAATGTGTTTCAATAGAGAAATGGCCTCTCTCAGTGCTTGCGGCTCTGGTATTTGGATGTGGAATTGTCGTGCCCTGATCCATCGTCGATCTTGACCCCACTATGGACTATCAGCCGAGTCCGGCAACATAAGAGCAGTCTCTTTTGCACACTGTAAAAAAGATCCCTTAAATATTTGATGTCAATGAAAACTTCCAGATGAAGCATATGGCATTTAATGCTATTCTTATATTCTTACCAACTGGATTTTACACGGGAACCCTTGTAGAGTATGTTCTTTCTGGAAGGGCATAAGTTATGGGCTATAAAATGTTAATCAGTTCGTCCTGTGCAGTGTGCAGTATTATCAGTTGTTTGTGGTGGCTGTGACCTAATTTTCGGTTGGAACGGCGCGAGTGCTCCACGCAAGCTGGGGCGAAATATACTTCAGATTTGCATTCCGGCGTCGCCTGATCTGGTCCTCTTAGGAAAGTGTTTCTACAGTCATGCCACACCCCAGACCCGAATGGTCACACCTCTCCAGGTGAATGGCAAAATTTCTTGCCCCATTTTTAGACTTTAGAAACAGCAGGCAATTCCATCACCACGTAGAAGAATTACCTATTTCATATGTCCGTCTCTATCTATTCATCAAGCTAGCCAAACGGTTGCGACAACGAGGACGCGATCAAGGAACATAATTACAGATGTGGCAGCTGG
This sequence comes from Hypsibius dujardini, assembly GCA_001579985.1. NCBI lineage: Eukaryota > Metazoa > Tardigrada > Eutardigrada > Parachela > Hypsibiidae > Hypsibius > Hypsibius dujardini. Next base: position 2,890 of record LRSR01005418.1, on the reverse strand, counting down.
TTCGGCTGTAAGAAAATGGACGATGAATGCTTCTTGTAATTTCAGAAAAATACCTGCTCTGACGACAACGGATGGTGGTGCTAGTTAACTTATGACTCGTAAGTATATGGCATATGTATACATGCGTCCTAGACAACACGTTTCATGTGCGTTTTATAGTAATGGATGCTGTTTAATATAGACCTCTATTTTAGTCCGAATTATAAACGCATCAAGTACGCAGCCAAGGTGAGTGGGTCTACGGTGGCGGACAAATAATATGCAATGGACTAGAGCACCACCAAAGACCTACCTCATGTCTGTTCTACATTAATTGCTGTCATATAACGTAAATTCTGATCAACATCTTTCTATGAGGGCAGTTCGGTTCAATGTTATATTTCGGTTTCAACGAATTCATGAACGTCTCAAGTGAAGTGGGATCAATTTTTTAGGGAAAAAGTGACCTAAGATGAAGTGAGCTAATATATGATGAATGGGGGTATTTATCGAGTTTTTATGGATCTTTATCCTTATTTTCAGAATAAATATTTTCGTGCAAATAAAAGTTGTGCCAAGTACTGTCAAATCAGATCAATCAATCGACAGACAAAGAGACGGAGAGACAGATAAACAAAGTGACGGAAAGAGAGAACAGATAAACAGACAGACAGACAGACAGACAGGCAAGCAGACAGACAGACAGACAAACAGACAGACAGATAGACAGACAGACAGACAGACAGATTATTTTTGTATATTTTGAATAGATTACATATATACTAATACAAGTCAAAACATCCCGAGGTTACAACGGAAATACATCTTTATTATCTTTTCCACTTATTTTTAATGATGTGCAGAGAAGTGAAAGTTCACCAAATAGAAAATATATCTCTGAAACGCCGGTCAAATATGAGTAGTCTGCGAAAAGGACGATCGTCGCTTTCTCAAGCCAGAATCATTTACACAGCTCTAAAAAATGCATACTCTTCAGATTTGTTAGGATTTCAGAAAGGTCGAAAAAAGTTTGTCCTGCAGTCGCTTATTTGTCGATGCTGGCCGTGACCTCCATCCGGTTGGAACGCCGCGAAATCTTCACCGAGCCGGGCGGCGTTACCTCCGGGGTGAATTCCGGCGTGGACTGGTCCGCCTTAAAGTGAACCAGCACCATGCTGCTCCCAAAATGGACGGGGAACCTGCGCAAAAGAACCATAAAAAACAGTCATTCATAAATTCAATAACAATACTGATCAGAAAGTCAACAATAATAATATAATAATCATAGAGTCGATAAGAATAGTATGATATGACAAAAACAATAATAATGATTTAATAATTATAAAGTCAATAATAATAATATAGTAATATTAAATTGAGTATCAATAATATAATCAATGATTGACTAAAATATAAGTACACACATGACAAAAACCTTGCGCTAACCGAGTTAAGCCATCACTCGTTAGACTCATGGCTGCTGTACACAGCCACAAGTTAAAATGCTTAATTCGGTGGGCGCAAGGTTTTTGCCACGTGTGTAGTAGCCCTGACAGGTACTTACTCTGAGGCGATGACCACTTCCGGGGACTTTTGCGTGCTGTTCTGTATGACCATGCACAGTTTCGTGACCATCTCAATCGAGTGGGTACTTTGGAACATGAAGTCTCCCTTCCGTTTGAACAGTTCGCCCTGGAATTATGAATCCGGTAAAAAGAATTGTCGCATTTTTCTTTAATTCATACTGTCATTTTCTACATACCGGTCGGAGGTGTATGGCGACAATTTCGTCCTGATAGGGACTGACGGAAATACGGGCAATGTCCGAGACCTGTATCCGGTACTTGATGATCATGGTGCGTTGGTCGATCACGAGGAAGGCGTTTGTGGATATCACAGCGAGAACGTAGCTCGGCTGCGATAATAATAAGCAAGCAACAGTGTAGAAAGAAGTCTGCATTCAATAACAAACACGTCCAAATTTCATACGTGAAAGACCATACCTTGCCGTTCGTACGATGAATCTTCGGCATAATGTCCGCAAAGACGACATATTGATCGTTGGTGTCGAGGGAAAGTTTTTTCCACTTTACGTTCTGCCGTAGCCGAACATAGTCGCCCCGGAAGGGATGAGGAACTCTGAACGATGCAGCGCAACAAAAAGATGTTCAATACGAAGATCAATATTTTGTGTATGTCGAAAGTTTGCAAGTGAGTTAACATAATGCCTGCCAGTGGAAAAAGAGACGTACGTTCTGCTGTAGGTGACTTTCTTGCCGTAAAATATGGAACTGGCCACGACTTTCTCCCGCATGCGACAAATGGCCGTTTGGTCAAATCTCCTCCTGTAGTACCGACACTGCAAGCAAAAAAAACACTAATCAAGATGAAGCACAGATTATGCACCGGGGATGAAAATATTTCGCTCATACTGTACCGAGTATTAGTAAATGTTTAAGAGAATGATGGTAATGATTGCAATTTATTTTTCTGTCGCTGTGTTGTACAAACAAGATAAGATCAAGCCTTCTCAGTAATTTGAAGCACACGCGTTTTGCTGCGCTGTTTCGTTTGAACGGTAGAACTTCCTAATCAGAGTTGCCCCATTTTGAAATTCGAGCACCCATCCATTCCCATTCCATCGCCGGGCGGGTCCCTCCCATTCCCATTCCATTTTCAAAACTTTTTCCATTTCCCATTCCATAAATATGATTTACCATTTGCCATTCCCATATATATATTCCCGTGTTTGGTCACATAAGCACGTGACTTTTCGCCTCTTCACTGAACAGGTGTCGGCTGACTTAATTTTATACATCGAGACAGAATTTTCCGTCAATTTAGCAATCAAGTACCGATTTTTCACCTGATATCATAATAGTTCAATTTTTTTAATGAAAAACTCATTTTT